>PJEM01004926.1:0-80259 GCA_004023845.1 Helogale parvula
TGCTCTGTCTCTCTCTCTATCAAAAATAAATAAAACATTAAAAAAATAAAAAATAAATAAAGATGAACCCTGAAGGGGCGCCTGTGGGGCTGTCGGTTAAGCGCCCGACTTCGGCTCAGGTCATGATATCACAGTTCGGGGGTTTGAGCCCCACATCAGGTTCTGTGCTGACAGCTCAGAGCCTGAAGCCTGTTTCAGATTCTGTGTTTCCCTCTCTTTCTGCCCCTCCCTTGTTCACACTCTGTCTCTCTCTGTCTCAAAAACAAATAAACATTTAAAAAAAATTTTTTTTAAAGATGAACCCTGGAGAGAACCATTTCAAAGCCTAGATAAAGTAAAGGACATAGATTAAGGAGACTAAGAAGCAGCCCAGGGACATGAGTTCTACACGGTGCACACGCTTAAAATGTTGGGGGTGAGGCCACAGCAAGCGAGCCTGGTAATGGTTCGTCTCTGTACAAATGTGCTCAGAATTTCTTGTTTTTGCTATGTAACTTGCTACAACTTTTTGAGATACTTAGAGACTCAGAAAATAAAGAAACCCGTTATTAATTTTCCTAATTTAGAATGACTTGCTAGGTGTACATTTCCGACCGTTGTAATTTTCCCTGGGAATCTGAGAGATCGTATAATTCTCCTTCCCCACTCAGGGCAAGACCAGGGCTAAACTAATATTTATCCTGGTGACTTGGGATCCTTTCAAATCCGTAATCTTTGAGTACTTCTCCACTACTTATTTAAAGGAGATCAGAAGAAATGTTTTCTATGAATAAAGATCCTATCTTTTACATATAAAATGAGATTAATCACAGCACTTGATTAACCATAAAATTCTAACTTATCTGTACATATCTTCAGGTTTTTCCCTTTCACAGTTAAGCTCAGCTGGGACTAATTTGCATGGGTGGCTTTACCAATTGTTTATAATCTTTAACAAAATTTTTTTGTCAAAGTAGATCCCACTTTCCTTCTCTTTGGTTGATAAAACAGTTTAAATTAATAAATAACTGGGGCACCTGGGTGTCTCAGTCAGTTAAGCCTTTGACTTTGGCTCAGGTCAGATCTCACGTTCATGGGTTCAAGCCCCGCATCAGGCTCTGTGCTGACAGCTCAGAGCCTGGAGCCTGCTTCCGGTTCTGTGTCTCCTTCTTTCTCTGTCCCTCCCCCTCTCATACTCTGTCTCTCTGTGTATCAAAAATAAATAAGACATTTAAAAATTTTTTTAAATTAATTAATAAATAACTTTCTTACTCTCTAATTAGCTCCTCAGAGCAACACTGTGAAGTAGGCCCTACTGTGTGTGTCCGAGTCCTATTTTTCCAGCATAGGAAACTGAGTCTGAACTATTTAGATGACTATTTTTATGAATTTTCAAGCAGCTTCAAACTTAGAGAAGTCGCACGAATAGTAGAAAGAACTCTCACCCAAGACCTCATCCAAACTCTGTCAGTTGTGCCAATGACGTCCTTTCCTGCAAAGGATCCGTGCGGCACTGTTCCTTCTATTTTCTCCAACCTGGGACAGCGCTCCACCTTTCCTTCACTTTCATGACCTTGACATTTTTTAATAATTACAGCCGTTATCTTATGGAAAGTCTGTCAGTTTGGGTTTGCCTGTTGTATTCCTACGAACAGGCTCAGGTTACGTATTGTTGGCCAGAGTGTTACAGAAACTGTTCTTTTCTTTGCAACCTATTGGGTGGGACGTCATGTCCATTTATCTCCTTAGAGGTGATGGTAACTTTCCCCCTCGGTAAAGGAGACACATTTTGTGCGATGACACCTTGTAACTAGGTAAAGAGCCCTTGCTTCACCCACTTTTACCCACTACTCTTAACATCCCTCCATCAATCGTCACTAAGATGGCTTCCAAACGATTATTTCCTCAACCATTGTTCCGTTTGTGTTTATTTAGTAGTTGGCTTTCTACTGGAGGGAAAGCTTTCTCTTCCTCCCACAGTTTGTTTGTGTGTTTATATCGGTATAGACTCATGGGTTCCTATTTCACTCAGTGGACTACAACCCATCACTATCATCATGCATTTTGATGCTGAGTGTCCCAGATTTCGCTAAAGGAGGCTCCAACAAGCTGCCTTGAGTCCTTTAGATGTGCCTCCATCACTGCCTGAGCACTTCCTTACTACCTGGCACCATAAATCCTCCAGGCTCTTCTCTTCATCCCCCCCACCCAGTCTCTGCCATTTCCCAGAAGCCTTGCTTCCTTCAGTGGAGGTGGCTTTGGAAACAAAATCTGGGTGCAAGCTGTGCATGTTGTTATGGGTGTATCCCTGCTCCCTTTCTGTGGACACTGATGGGAAATGTACATGGGTGTGTGTGTGTGCACATGCACCCTTGCACAGTTCGCTCCACATTGATTTCTATGTCATTGGAGTTCGCACCAACACTCTCCTTCCCATCCTCTCTGGCTTCAGTGAAGCTTGCTTGCATATCTGTGCCTCTTTTCTGACAACGAAAACCTGGCCCCTCTTATCTCAGTCCTCTCGATGAGGCCAATCTTGACCCTGCTGGGCTGTGGCCTCTCACTGCCTCCCTTACGTATGCCCTGACTCCTGCTCACACCTATCTTTCCCAGCTTACTATCGCTATTTGGCCTTCCTTAATGGCTTTTGGGGAAGGAAGGAATGAAGGATGCAGGAGAGAAGGAAGGAGGGAAGGAAGGAAGGGGAAAAGAAAGGAAGCGGGAAGGGAGGAGGGAAGAAGAAACCCAATAAATTATTTTTTTAAGGCAGGGGAAGGGAAGCTCAAGATCTTTCTAGAAAGAGGCAAGCAGAGACCTGTTTAACATTAGGGTCAAGCTGCTTACCTCTCTTCTCCACCTACACTCTCCACAGGCGATTCTTGTGGCTTGAACATCACCTACACTTCATGCCTCCCACATTCACATCTCTGATGTCAACTTCCCCACCCTGGATGTGTCCCGCTGTCCACCTGCAATCACATGGAACATCCCGCACAGAGCTCCCACTTCTCTGGCCTCCAACTTCACACCTTCCCTGCTCCTCCCTGTCTTGGCAGAAAATACTAACTGACATCCGCTGAGGGCCTGGTATGTGACCACAGCTCCAGAAGCTGTGCACACCCTGACCCTTAACCCTCAGCACATGCCCGCAAAGGTGCACGATCCTCACCATTCTCCTCCAGATGAGAAGGTGGGGGCGCAGACAGGTTTGTGTCTCAGCCACGGTCAGTGCCTCACTCCTCCCCCTCAGCCTGCATCAGAGGCTGCCTGGATTGGAGGTGCCAGGAAGTTCCCATGTCTTTCTGGTCAGAGCTGCACACCTGGTGGGTATGTGAGTGACACAGTCACGTGGGACACAGTCTGCATGCTCCCGAAAAATGAATGTCTCAAGAGCAACCTCAGGGGCGCGTGGCTAACTCGCCCAGCTTCCTCGTCCTTCCTGGGCACAGGTCTGAAGGGTGCTCCACACAGGGCCTCAAGGGTCCTCAGTGGGGCTGAGTCCCAAATGCCCTCATGGTAACCTTGTTGTTTATGTACCCCTTTTCCCTGGGAAATGACCCAGGAAATCCCCCTCATACTTGCAGGGTCACTGCACCCAGATCTATGTCTTGGAGACATTGGGCACCAGTTCCTGGTGAAGAGGTTAGAGTCTACACCAGTTGGGCACCAGTTCCTGGTGAAGGGGTTAGAGTCTACACCCAGGCTGACTGCCCCAAACTGATGCAGCATGGGCAGCATTTTCGGCATTCCCTTCACGCCTTACTCAGATGGAGCAGAATTCACTCTCACCCCGTGGTTCATGCCACGTTCTTGCCATCAGCACCCCATACTCTCTGCGTGCCCCAGATCTCACAACTGCATTGTACTTAAGGCCAGTGGCTCTCATACTCAGGCACGTGTCAGAATCTCCCAGCTCACTTCTTGAATCACGGGTTGCTGGGCCCGGATCACCAGTTTCTGAGTCAGTAGGTTTGGGGGCGGGCAGGAATTTACAAATCCCGGGTGGTGTGGATGCGGCTGGTCCAGGGGCCACCCCTCCACAACCACTAGTCTCACAACTCACGACCACCATCTCTGGCCTGGACACAGAGCAGCCCTCCTGTAGTCAGAGCTACCCCTTCGGGCACGTTAGGTCCTGGCACATCTGCTGGAAAGCCCTCGGGTGCTGCCTGCCGGGAGAGCCTGCTGCCGATGTCAGGGGTTCAAGGCCGGATGGACCGTGTTCCACAATCCCTCACTCACCATGCTCCAGCCTCCGCCCACTCCTGGCTCTTCCCCAGACACACCAGACAGCCACCTTTCCCTGTGCCCAGAACATTCTTCCCCCTAAATGGTCAGGAGACTCACTTTTTCAGCACATTCAAATGTCTGCTCCGATGCCCCCTTCGGCATCCTTGCCCTGCGCCCAGCCATGCCTGGCACACACGGAGGACACTCAGCAGACATTCTGGGACAAAAGTCACAGAAAATCCAAGAGCAGGAAGTGGTGACAGGGTGATAGTTCCTTCAGAATGCTCACACCGTTATGTATGGACAAAACCAGGGGGAAAAGGAGACACCCAAAGGCATCATGGGCAGAAACTGCTGACCCTGGCACTGAAATGTGTCTCTACTTCAGCACACTGGCTCCAGAGCCCCAGGCAGGTGGACTGTGCCCTCATGGGGCTCCCGCCACCCCGCCCCCCACACGGGCTGTAAACACGGCTTCTTCTCAACCTCAAACGCTCATGTTGGCGGCCTGGGATTGCACAAGAACACACAAAATGCTAACTCCGCGGACACACGTGTCCTTCACGGTTCATGATCTAAGCCGCACATGACCCTCAGCCCCCTGGGCTGGGCCTCCCACACCCTCCTCCGTGACCCCCTCCCGCCATCCCCACTCACCTCCCCTCAGGGGAGCCTTTCTGTAAATGCAAACCCAGTCCTGTGTTCCCAGACCAGAAGCCCCCCAGGGTTTCCCCTCACACACCCTATGCGTAGATGCCTCAGCTCGGCCACAGTGACCTGCCCTGTGCACCCCTCTCCAGGCCCTTCCAGTAGACTCAGCAAGCCCTCGATGCCCGGCTGCCCCTGCAGCTGCTGCAGACCTGAGAGGTGGCCCCCTGCTCATTCCTGCCAACCACGATCCGGCTCTGAGCCCTGGAGCCTCGCGTCAGTCCTGCGCCCTGGACCTTCGGCGTGGGTTGGACCCTGGTCTCTGCCTTCCTGCTTCATCATCAGAACTGTGCGTGAGAGGCATCTTCCAAATGACGGGTCTCTGCCCACCTTTCCTGCCCCATCTCCCCCCAGATCACCTGGTGCGTAAAAACACGGGCAATTTCCTAGACTAGGTGCTCTGTGAGGTCTCCCCCTCTCGTCATCCCTCCCCGCTGGCTTCCACCACCCCTCCCTGTCACCCGACCCACTCCTTTGCCAGGCAGCACTTAACCCCACTCTGTGGACAGCCCACCCTGACCCCTCCCACTCTCAGCGGCCTGGGCACAAACAGGTCCTCCCTCTTCTGCTCTCATTTGGACCTTCACATACCCCTCTTATTCCCCTAATTACACGGTAGGATATTTTGAGCTCACACCCAAGTCTCTCTGGAGGCTCTGAGTCCCTGGCAGGTAGGAACAGGTTTCTGTTTACCTTCTGTGCCTCCAGCACCAAGCCTGGTCCGGGCATTAGACTGAGCACGCAGATGCGGGACAGCCAAACAAATGCACCAGAGAAACACCCAGTTCGCCTCACAGGTCTTCGTGTCCTCAAATGCAAACTAAAATGTACATTGATACAGTCGTTCAAAATTCCACTTCCTGTCTTTAAAAATGCGTGAAGGCATTAAAGGAAACTGTACAAGAATGGTTAAAGAGAAAGTCCTTGACCTTCCCGCTCCTGATTTCAGTGCTGCGCGTTTTCTTCCCACTGTTTGCTTACAAGCACATGCTTTTCTTTAGCAAACTAGTACCGAATTAGTCCAATTTTGTAGTTTGCTCTTTTGGTTAAAGTTATTCTTTTAATATTTTACGCACCGCTATTTTATTTCTAATGACTAAATCATACAACATTGAGTTGCCATAACTTCCATAACCACTTCTGTATTTTCAGACATCGAGGCAGTTTCCAAGTTTCTGCTGTATAACGAGATGTAAAATAAACATTTTTGTTTCTAGTCTTGGAAGTGACTTTCTTAGTAGAAATCCTTAGGGGCAGAATGTGGCCCAAACAGCACAGCCCCTTTTATGGCTTTTAGTATATATGGCGAGATTGCTTTCTGGAAGGATTCTGCCCACCTGCAGTGGCAAGGTGCATCTGTCTGTCACAGAGTCAGTCCATGTTTCTCTGAGGTCTGCTCCAAGGTCACGGTCTTACTGCAGCAGCCGATCTGAGCTCCGACCGTGTGGAAGCAGTGCCACATCTCTGTATTTCCAGTGCCTAAAAAGTGACTGATGGTCTTTAATTGAGTATGAATTAAATGAAATAAATGGATGTGATTGAATGAAATGGATTATAAATTTATTGAAAAAATTATTGAATATATATTGAACAGTGGATTTATTTACATTTTATATATACTTATTTCTATTTATGTATACTTATTTAAATTAGGTATGTAAATACATAAGTTGAAAAAAATCATTCTTCTCCACATACACCCAAGCCACAGGCAGAACCTCACGTAACTCAACCCCTTCCTCTCCTCAGAGCATCTCTGTCCTGTAGTCAAAGATTCCTGGAGGCAAGTTCACAAACTTCTTCAATAGCTCGTTTTAATGCTTAATAATTCCGGGCACCGGGGCACAGGCTCTGAGCTCCAGCCAATGACTAAAAGGAAATAAAACTAGAGGCTGTATCACAGAGAACCATGGAAAGTGTAATATCTGTGGGAAAATGATATGCATGAAACAGGAGGTCAAAAGCCTGCTAGCAGGGGTGATGTTTTGGGGTTCCTGCAGACTTCCCAGGAACTTTATTTTATTTTATTTTAATTTTTTAAAATGTTTTGTTTTTGAGAGAGAGAGAGATAGCGTGAGCAGGGGAGGATCAGAGAGAGGAGTCACAGGATCTAAAGACAGGCTCCAGGCTCTGAGCTAGCTGTCAGCACAGAGCCTGACACGGGGCTCGAACCCACGAACCATGAGATCATGACCTGAGCCAAAGTCAGATGCTTAACCAACTGAGCGACTCAGGTGCCCCTTCCCAGGAACTTTAAATGGGAGTTTCCTTGGGCCAATAATGCAAAGGGAGATTGGTCCACTACAGAGAACTGCCTCTTGCCCAATCCCAGCTGAAACCAGCCCGTGGGAGGTTTAGCAAATCCTCAACGTTTGGGTCTCTGAGACGGTGTCTGCTCTGCGTGTGACGGGTTGATGAATAATTGTTGATTGGACAACTGACTGCCTAGTTGTCTTACTTAAATCAGAGGCACAGACTTTGTATCTAGACACACCTGGAATCAAAAATTGACTTGCTACTTTCTAGATGTGTTGGCCATTGGTGTTTTGAGCTGTGAAATCCAGTTCTGGCAGATTTAAGAGAAAATTTTTTTTTTTTTTTTTTTTTTAGAAAAAACACCCAGTAGCTGAGAGAATTTCCGGGAAGGCTGGGGCACAAGGCTGGGAGAACAGAAGGACCAAGGGCTGTAGAAACCAAACCCAAGAGTGACCTGTGGCTGGGGCCCTTGTCTCCCATCACCAGACAATATGCCAGCTGAGTGGCAAAGGCGGCCACTGCCAGGCTCCTGGTTCTCATGGTCTCGGTCTCCTTCTGTCAGCACTCAGAGTCGTCAAGGGTTGGGTGAGCAGGCGGGGCCTGGGTCACTTCCCTCACTCTCATGTGCAGAGTCAACAAGCAGGATGGCCTTGGAGCTTGGTGTCGAGCCAGGAGGTAGGACGTGCTCCAGAGAGACCACTGGCCATACATGCGGCAGGGACGGCTCCCAGGGAGGAAGTTCCTGCTGGGGGCCGAAGAACTAACCAGAACCAAACCTGGAAAATGTGCATCACGGTCTGGGAGGCTGTCGGCACCACCTCCTGCTTGGTGACATGAGGGGAAACCCAGCTCACAGGACGTGGAGAAGATTCAAACAGCTAACGGTTGCTTGGCGCTCAGGCCGGGTCATTACAGCCCCCCTGTAATGAAGAAAATCGGGAAAAGGAAACACCTAGTGAGAAATTACTAGCCTGAGTTTGTCATGTTCTTTTGAAAATTCGAAGATGTTGCCTAGCCCTGGCCTTGAGGTAAAAGCTATTCACACTAATGTGTAAGTGACTTATAGGAACATAAATTGCTAATCCTCTTCAGTGTCTGCAGGTTAAAATTGAATAGTCACAGGGGAATGCCAGGATTGATTGCATTGCTGCATTAGAAGAGTGGATGTTGGAACCTTCTAGAAATACCTAGGTCACCCCCTGATAGGCTGGTATCGATCCCAATCTGCTTCCAAAAATGGAATTGAGTGATTCTCTAAGTTCTGTAGGTGAGTATAGCTTCTGTTGACTGCGTTCCCTAACTGTCTTCCGCTCCCTGGCTGCCTTTGCCTCGGGACCATTGGAAGAACCCAAGTGGTGACCTGGGGAGAACACGAGCCAACAAGACAGCCAATCAGAAGCAAGCTTCCTCTTTCATGTGGGCAGCTGCATGAAGGTGTGGGAGAGCAGGAAGCTGCAAATGCAAATTTTGAAACCTTTTCCTCTCCTCAGACCAAAAGTGACCAGGAGTATGTGTTGTACATCCATTCATTCATTTATAAAATGAACTTGATTGTGACTTTTGTATCATTCAGTCTTTGAGGAGCTTACAATTTGTGAGTCGAACGATCTCTGGTTTTCCTCCTGTTACACAAGAGAGCGCGTTCTCAGAGTGCATGACAGACGGTGCTCACACGTGTGACACACACTCATCCAGGACCCGGCTCACTCACTAGACCCCACACACAGGCTGCTCCCTTCCGCACAGGAGAGAATCTCGGAATGCAATTGAGCCACAGAGAGAAAGCAGGATCACTATGGGAATAACCTTGAATCTAGTCTAAGTGGAAGGCTAGTCATTTATACATTTTTGTGGCTTAACAAGTATTAATAATAAATTATGTGCAACAAACTTAAAGAATGACATTCAAAGACGAGGTACATCACCACTAAAAATCACTGCTCTGGACGGCCAGGGCAGTACTGAATACTTTCTGTGACTGAGATATTCTTGGCACTTTTCATACATTTTTTCATTCCATCCCACAGCCTGCAATACTATTTGCTCAACTAATCCAGTGTTTTCCAACTGTAGCATGCCTCAGAATCACCCAGGGGCTTATGGAAACACAGAGCCCCATTTCCAAACTTTTTGATTCAGCAAGTTGGCATTTCCAGCAAGTTTCCAGGTGACATGGATGCTGCTGGTCCAGGAACCACACTTTGGGGATCACGGATGGAGCCATCCATTGATTCATTTGTCAAACCTTCCAGGTGCCTGGCCCCAAAGTAGAGAGACAGCTCAAACATTATTTTGTAGGAGCTGATGTCCACTGGGTACTCTGCTAAGAACTTTCTCTGGACCTGGTTTACTCCTTTGTGACAATCCACCAAAGTAGATCTCTTTTCCCCCATTTTACAGATGGAAATGCCACAGGAAGAGATTAAATAACCTGCTCAAAGTCATGTGGACAGGTGTCAGACTGGGATTTGGATCTATGCCCCCTGATGCCAAGTGGCCATCAGACACCATGCTGTATGCTGTGCCTCTCCTATAACGCTGAGCTCACACATGGTATTGTCAGGCTTTTGCAGATAAAACAGCAAACAAACTGATGTTCCGGGAGGTTAAACAACCTGCCCAAACTCACACGGCTAGGAAGTATCTCAAAACTGAATCTCACTTTGATGCCAAAGTACTCTTTGCACCATAAAAACCATTTCTCCACGCCATCTCTAGATCAACGTCTATCTTAATCAGAGCCGGGAAAGAGAGTACGACCCCAGTTAACCGGAGTGCACGGAGAACAGGTAGTTCTGTCCAGCGTTTCGATGAGCTAACATAGATTTCATGCATCAACTTAGTCAAGAGTTTTCACACAGCTTTCAGTCTGCCCTCCAGCCTAAGTCAGCACAGCATAATGTAATGTTTCCTTGATAATTCAGGATCCTACGTGCCCAGAACCGTCATCATGAACAGAGTTCGTTACTGAGAAATGTGGCTGCAGAAGAGGCCGGCGATGGGATGGAGTTTTGGGGGGGTGGGGGCAGAATTACCAAGGACAAATTAAACTGTGTTCGAAGCATTGACCTCTTCTGTCTTCAGAGTGGAAAAAGGCCCCCCTCACGGAGACTCATCAAATGTTTCCATTGAATTGCATTAAAATTAACCCGGTTTACCCCACTTTGTGTAAGCAGCTGACAAACATCATTAAAACCAACTGTTTTTCTCCTTTTGCGACTCGGTAAATCACAAAGAATGAAGCTTTCCCCGACTCTCAAGTCCTGGTGTGTTACCCCCTCATCAGGGAGAGCAATGAGCTATATAATTACCTTTTGAGACATGAGTCATCCTCCCTCCAAGGGCCCAGACCTGCTGGACGCTATAAAAGCAGCTCCAGGTTCAAGGGCGAAAGCAGTCTGCTTCCCCAGGACCAATATAATTGCCGAGCTGCCCCGAGGAGATGAAGGTGCTCCCCGCATCTGGCCTTGCTGTGCTCCTCGTCACGGCTCTGAAGTTCTCCACCGCCGCACCCTCCCTGTTTGCAGCCACCCCCAGGACCTCAAGGAGCAACTACCACCTGGCACAGGTTTGTGAATCTTTGCACACTTCCTTCTTCCTTCCCCTGCCTCTGAAAACCTAAAAGGGTGTAGCGAGAAAACAAGAAAAAATCTGTCATTGTCTTGCAATCACCGTATAAGCCCAGTGGAGTCTAACGGATACCACCTTCCGTACAGCGAAAGTTGCTGTCCGTTGCGCGTTCGGGGTACGTGGTGCATGACTAAATAGACAGATATCCAGGGAGCTGGCTTCCTACAGAAACGGAAGCGTCTTGCAAAAATGCATGCAATACAAAAAGGCGAACCATTTGCGGGGAAATGTAAGAGGAAAATAGGGGCAGAAAAATAAAAACCGAGGTGCAAGTTTTGCACGCTGGAGGTAGGCTGTGAATTTAGTGTTGGGCTTCCTAGCAGTCACTTCAAAAAGATCTCTTGCATTCACACGTTAGCAAACGGCTCTTCCTTGGGGCAAACTGGATCAAAATCTCAAGTAAACCAAGTTTTCCCTGGTGCCTACCGCTCCTCACTTGCGAGCCTTTCCTCTCTAAAGCATACTCCCCAAGTACCTTATTCATATACACTCTCTGTATTTTCTTCTCTGAAGACGCCTCTGAACTGTGTGGAAAGGATGCAATACAAATGATTCACATCAGAATGTTTGCAATGATTATGTGACTCAAAGTGATTCACGTCCAGTTGCTTCCACATGGTTTTTGCATGTAACGGAAGGTGGCAATCTTTACCCTGAAGAAACATTTCTAGGGGCGCGTGCAACTGAGTCTCGGGGCTGTGGGTTTGAGCCCCACGTTGCGGGTAGAGATTCCTTAAAAATAAAAACTTGGGGAGAAATAACCTCTAAGGATGGGACTCCCAACATTAGCAACAGGTGTGCAGATGAGACGTGTCTGCACCAAAGCCTTGCTCTCATCCGGGATTCCCAGCCCTACTCCAGGTTCCTTGCCTACCCGCCAGGCTACACCCCTGCACCGCTCTGGTGGGGGCTCCATGGAACTGGTTTGCACGCACCCCTGTGGCCTCACCAACTGTGAGCACCACCCTGCCTTCTGAATAGTCAGCTCCCCCAGCCCGCCACACCCGTCACGAAACACTCAGTATCGGTCCTGCTTACAAACAACGGAGTGGATGCCAAGAACAGAGCTGCTAAAGTCAGCGTCCTCAGACTCGAGCCCACTTCACATAAACTCATTTCAAGATAGCAGGTCTCAGAATTCCAGGGTCTAGTTAAAATCGTGTTTCACCGGTGCCAGCTGGCTCTGGGTCCCTTCTCCCCAGATGTAATGTCCCCTCAGCATGCGTCATGCCACTCTGACCGAGGAACCAGAGTCTTTGTGACCTTGGAAGGAGGGTCATGCTGAGGCTAGAACTGATCCGAGGGAGCCAAAGACCATGGTTCTAGCCCTGGTCCAGAAGAACGATGGTCATCGGGCCAGACGGTCCCTCGCCTTCCATCTGCTTCTCACCACTGCTTCTGTCGCACCACGACGGAGTGTGGCAGAACCAAACATGTTACCTATTGGCCCTTCACAGAAAGAACTAGCTGATCCTGAGCAGTCTATGCAGGAATGAGACCAGAAAGCCTCAGGAGAAGATAAACTTGCTGGGAGTCTTGGGGAAGAGTGAAGTGGCCTTGGATGTTGGGGACCCCTCACTTCCGCTCCCTCTCAGGCTCCCTCACACCCTCCTCTGAGAAGGACCTTCAAGCAAGGACCCGGGAACCTGGTCAGCGCCTTCTTCTGCCTACACCAGCCCCCCTCACCAGCTCAGGGCAGGAAGAAGCCGTCCCTTTTTAGCAGGCTTGAATGTGATCAGGGCAAGGGACACCTGGGGGCTCAGTAAGTTAAGCGTCTGACTCTTGATTTTGGCTCAGGAGTGGGACCCCTGCAATGGGCTCTGTGCAGACAGTGTAGAGCCTGCTTGGGATTCTGTCACCTTCTCTACCCCTCCCCCGCCTGTATTCTGTATCTTTCCCAAAATAAATAAAAATAAACTTAAAAAAATGACCTGGGCAAACCTCTATAGCAGATCCCAGTGACTAGAAAGAATTAATGTCCCCATTCAGAGTTTAAAGAAATACAGCAGTTCCTCCCTTATTTGCTTTGCACAGTTTCAGTCACCACAGGTATTCATGGCGGGGAAACAGGATCCTCCTCCTGACATATCAGAAGGGTCATTGGTAGCCTAACGCCACATCACAGTGCCTACATCATTCACCTCAATGCATTTCATCACCTTACATTATCCCAAGAGTGTGAGTACGGAACAATAAGGTATTTTGAAAGAAAGAGAGAGAAAGAGGGAAAGAGAGAATGTACATTCACATAACTTTAATAACAGCATGTCGTTATAATTGTTCTACGTTATTAGTATTTGTTGTTAATCTCTCACTGTGCCTAATTTATACATTAAGCTTTATCATAGGTATGTATGTATAGGAAAAACCAGTATTTATAGGGTTCAGTACTACCTGCAGCTTCAGGCACCCCCTGGGGGCTTGGGGACGTATCCTCTGTGGATAAGCGGGACTTTGATGTGTGACAACTTCAGCAGCCTCACAATACAACAAAGAAAGAAATAATACAAAAGCATGCAGTTTCAGTTCATCTTTCAACGATCATTTACTGACAGCTTACTGTGTGTGGCAGGTTCTAAGCATCAGAGAAACATCAGTGAACCACACAAGTCAAATCCCTGTTCCTATAGGGGGCGTGCTCTCAGGGGTAACGGGGATGGGGGAGGGAGAGGGTGCTGGGACTAGAGAAACACGTAGTCAGTCAACAAAGCGCCCAAGGTTATTTCAACGTGATAAGTGACCTTGAGGGAGGAAATGAGCCTGGATGGTAGCGACTGGGACAGTGGGGGACATTTTCACCTGAGTAGTCCAGGACGGCTTCTATGAGGAAGTGGCACTCAAGGTGGCCCTGAACTCTAAGAAAGAGTCAGTTACATGACTGTCTGGGGATGAAGGAGCCTGGCTGACATGTCAGACTTGTGGCAGGAGCTGGGAGAAGGCGCACAGTGAGACTGGCTGAGTCCCATCGCGGGTGGCCAGCGGACCAGGGGGCGCTGAAGGGGATCAGGACAATTAGCCTTTGCATGGCTCTCTTCCCCCCAACCCACTTGTTCAGAGCAATGGATGTTTCTTGTGGCCAGAAACACCAGACAAGAAAAATTTCCAAGTGCTTCCTGCCAAACCCATGAGTCCAGTAACCTACACTTGGAAACATGAACAAGTGTTTAGGTGACTTATTTAACACCCTCTCGAAATTCGTTAAATTCTGCTTTGCTGATGAGCATAAAGGCTACAAATACGATGGACTGATAAAATGCTTAGTCTCTTAAACCAGAGCTTTATTCTATTCTGGTTTGTTTTCTTAAAAACCAGTAATATCAATACAACATTTAAAACAACATTAACAGGTTTTAAGTTGTCCTTAAAAATAATATAAATTTTAAATTTTTTTACATTTATTTATTTTTGAGAGACAGAGAGAGAAAGAGCATGAACAGGGGAGGGGCAGAGAGAGAAAGAGACACAGAATCTGAAGCAGGCTCCAGGCTCTGAGCTAACTGTCAGCACAGAGCCTCATGCGGGGTTCGAACCCACGAACCGTGAGATCATGACCTGAGCCGAAGTTGGACGCTCAACTGACTGAACCACCCAGGTGCCCCGTAAATTTTAATTATCACATTATTTTAAACTCATAATTAAAGAAAACAAAAAAATTAAAATTGAAATATTCCAAATACAGAATGTTAAATTCAGGTGATTTTACTATGATTTTACTTTCTGTGCACAAAGAGATACTCTAATTTTTATATTTGGTTTCTACCTTTATTGCTAATTATTATACCATAAGAAAATTTTGATTTCTATACTGTTTTCCTAAAAATCACCTTAAAGAGTTACAAATATTCCAGAATATAAGTGAGTTATAATTTATTTAATTGGACCCACAGATTATTTTTATATGAATAATGTTTCTGTGATCATGTCTGTACACCAGCCTGATCTAAAGGGTGATTTTTTTCTGCACAGATTTCCAGAAGAGGAATTAATGAGTAAAAGGGGGTGAACATATAAAGTCTTCAATACATTTAAAAGCACTTTCACACTGAGAATCTCATTGGATCCTGACCCCGATGTGGTCCATAAAACAAACACCAACCTCATCTTGTAGATGAGAACACTGAAGACACAAGAAATTAAGAGAACGGCCCAAACCTGTTACAACCTCGGATCCATCACATAGCATCAAAAGTCCTCCCAACTCCTGTTCTGTGGCTTAGCCAAAACAGAAAGAAATGCTGAAGGAACCATATCTAGAACTCCACCTTGCTCTGAAGCACACTTGACTCTGAGTTTTAGGTTCTTGATTCTCAAGAAGGATGCCAGGAAAGCACACTGAGCAAAGAGCTGAGGGTGGAGGGGACCTGGGTCACTCGCTTGCTAAGACTGACCCTGTAGACCTCCATTATTTTATTCTCTCAAACACTGAAAAAGAAGCAGAAAAAAAACACCTGAGAGCCAATCCTAAAATCCAGTAATTTTATTATTAAAAAAAATTTTTTTTACATTCATTTATTTCTGACAGAGAGAGACAGAGTGTGAACAGGGAAGGGGCAGAGAGAGAAAGAGACACAGAATCTGAAGCAGGCTCCAGGCTCTGAGCTAGCGGTCAGTACAGAGCCCAATGTGGGGCCCGAACCCACAAACCATGAGATAACGACCTGAGCCAAAGTTGGACGCTCAACCCACTGAGCAACCTGGGTGACCCTAAAATCCAGTAATTTTAACAGTGAGGGAGAGACAAAGGAGGGGAGCAAATAGGACACTTCTGCGGGTGCCTAAAATCCTGGACCAGGGCCAGCAACATCCAAGGGTTAAGATGAACACAAATGCAGTGCTAAGTCCACATCTAAGGGCCTCCCCGAATGTTTTGACTCTGAAAAGATGCTAAGATTTTGTCAATAACTTTGACAAGAAAGTTCCCAGAATGATCTGGGCCCTCAGGAGACATCTGATAATTCTTCAAAGCAGCAAATTTGCATATTCTATCTAAAGAAAAAAAAGTCTAAATATTAACTGAACATGTACTCTGAGTCTAGCACTGTGTCGAATATTGTTTTAATCCTTTTGTTTATGCCAGAATTAAACCTTTTGAGCTGAAGATCTAGCATCTTCTGCATATTTCCTAAGAAAAAAAATGTACAAATTGTGTATGTTCACAGTATAAAAATTATAAAACAGGTCCTCCTGGGTGGCTCAGTCAGTTAAGTGTCTAACTCTTGGTTTTGGCTCAGGTCATGATCTCATGATTTGTGGGATTAAGTCCTATGTCAGGCTCTGCATTGACAGCCTGGAGCCTGCTTGGGATTCTGTCTCTCTCTCTCTCTCTCTCCCCTGCTCACTGGCTTGCTCTCTCTCTCAAAATAAATAAACATTTAAGAAAAACAAAAAAGAAAAGAAAAATTATAAAACATAGGTAATGAAAAAAGAATCATTCTCAATTCCATCACTAAGATAAAACTACTACTCACCCCTTTGTCTATACTTTTCAAAACACTTTGCTGTGACTCAGGGCTGGGATTAGAGTGAGGGAATGAGGCAGGACTGGCCCTCGTCTTTACTTAAAATATTGGTATTTTTTTCATCATGAATTTTTTGCATTAATTTTTATTTTAAGTGTTGCACTCAATATTAGTTTTCTTGATTACTGAGTTTTTGGCGACCCCTCTCTTCCTCAGACTAGTCCCGGTTTATGAGATCTGTGTGCGGATCCATCGGCACACATTTTTCTTTACAAACATGACTTATGCTGTAAGAGTAGTTGTAAACCTCTTTCCAACTTAATCTATCACGAGCCGAGCATCTTCTCTTCCATGACCATATTTTGTAAACCAAAACTAGAACCCCGAGTGTGAGAGTCACACATGTCCTAACAAAGGAACGAAATATTTGAAATCAAAACTGTCTCAGAAAAGCAGGAGCCTCTGGTCTCCTGCACAGAGCTTATCCCTGGAAGAGCCCAATCCAGACTTACCGGAAGTGTCGCGGTATCACAGCATCAACCTGAGCCAACCGGAGAAAGGGCCCGGAGAACCGTCATCTGCAGAAACGATCGGAAACCTAGAATGACGCAATGCTTACTTAAGACGGCCCACCCAGAGATGGACATGAAACCAAGTGGTCGCACCTCTGTTTTAGAGCCCTCGCTGGGCTCCAGGGCTGGGGCCCCAAGCTAACCCCCCTCTTCTCCTCTTGGGTCTTTGCCTCATTAAGAATCTCACAAGGATGGGCGCCTGGGTGGCTCAGTCGGTTAAGTGTCCAACTTCAGCTCAGGTCATGATCTCGTGGCTTGTGAGTTCCGCCCCGTGTGGGGCTCTGTGCTGACAACTCAGAGCCTGGAGCCTGCTTCCGATTCTGTGTCTCCCTCGCTCTCTGCCTTAACCCCATTTGTACTCTGTCTCTCTTTGTCTCTCAAAAATAAATAAACGTTAAAAAAAAAAAAAAAGACTCTCACAAGGAACTACCAGCAAGAAAGCCGGGAGGAGGGGAGGGGTAGGACTGGCTGACCCCAGGGGCAGACAGAACACCTAGTCCAAACAGGTGAGCGCATCTTACTCCTTTTAATTTTCTCCTGAACAATTACAGTCTGCACTCACAGCAGCAAACCTTGGGATACAGGAAAGGATGAAAACTAAATCGTCACCCATAGGATTACAACCCGGAGGTAAACAAGATTGGTATTCAGATGCACTTCTTTATTATTATAACCCATTATCTGGGTTAATCGTGTTCATTATGTTATATGCATATGGTAACTATCAATATATTGATTGATATCAATTTTAAATGCTGATTTGCATATTAACCTTATATTACTATCGATACATAACAAACATGAGAATAATATGTACACATATATATGGTTGGGTTTGGTTTTGAAATTATTATCTGTATAAGGACTTCACCTTTGCTTTTCCCAGTATTTGGTCATTATGAGTGCATTATTCCATGCCATTAAATATTTTTCAAAAATGTGATCTTAGAGGCCTAGTATTACTTCACATGAATATATAATATGTCCAACAAAACCCCTATTGTTAAACATTAGGGCGGCTTTTGGTGTTTTATTTTTTATATATAAATGTGTAGATATAGCATAGATCATATACAGAATTTGTATAGAAGCTAAAGTAATGTGACATATAAATATTCATAGGCAGTAAATAAATACGTCATGCATAAAATATAAATATGAGATTTTCTGTCTAATACACTGGAATCTTTAGCTGCTCTGTGTCTCCCTGCAATGAGGTGGGCCCTTGAAATTGAGGGCCAGCCCCAGGCAGGACCCTCTCCCACTCCAGCCAGGAAGTCACAGAAGAGTTTTGAATGATGAACATAGAGGTTTTAAGCCTTAATGTGCAAATGAAATAATTTACGGCTAATTTTTCTCGCCTCAGGGGACAAAGAGCCAGTCTTGCAAGCCTGGCCCAGAGAGCAGGCTCCGGGCCACACAATGGTGGAAAGCAATGGTGGAAAGCCACCAGCGACAGGTTGTCTGCTGCTGTGTAGGATGAGAGGCTGGACTGCAAGGCTTCATGCATAGAAACACACTGGTCTTACATAATGTTGAATGAAAACGTGACACCCAATGGCTGCTTCCCAGAGGAGAACAGTCTTGGTTTTGCAAATTGGGTAAAGATTTCAATGACAAATAAATGATCTGTGGGGAAAATGTTCACATTTTTTCCTCTTAGAGTTTATTTATTTATTTTGAGAGAGAGAGAGAATCCCAAGCAGGCTCCACACTGTCAGTGCATAGCCTGATGCAGGGCTCAAACTCAGGAACCATGAGATCATGACCTGAGCCAAGATCAAGAGTTGAACACTTAATAGACTGAGCCACCCAGGCGCCCCCTATTTTTTCCTCTTAAAATAACAAGTCCTTATAGGAAAACTATGAAAGGTAAGTGAGGGGAAAAAATCTTCAATCCCATGTATGCAAAAATAATCAATATTAATAATGTGGCATACATCCATCAAAGCTTTATCCGTGTGAATGTATCTAATTTTTTTCAAGGCGGGAATATGCCCTCCACACTATGTTTAGCTTGCAGAGAAGCAGTCCCTTGCTGACTGAGCACGAATCTCTCCCAGAGACGGTGCACAGACCTGTCCGCCTGCCTCTCCGTTCCAGGCCTATCTTGACAAGTATTACACGAGGAAGGGAGGCCACCCTCTGGGCGAGCTGGCCGCGCGAGGAGCGAGCTCCCTGGTCAAGAAGATCAAGGAGCTGCAGGCCTTCTTCGGCCTCCGGGTCACTGGCAAGTTGGACCGGACCACGATGGACGTGATCAAGAGGCCCCGCTGCGGAGTTCCCGACGTGGCCAACTACCGCCTCTTCCCAGGTGAACCCAAATGGAAAAAAAATACTTTGACATACAGGTAATGAGATGGAGTCCTTCCACAGTCAGAGAGAAACTCCCTCTCTTCCTTTTCCTTTTCTTTCCTTCCTTTTCCTTTTCTTTCGTTCCCTTCTCTCCGCTTCTCTTTGCTTTTTGAAACATCTTCCTTCCAATCTGTATAAAAACCGTGGCTCATCACGATCATAAGGAAGACGTTTTAGGGCTGATCTTTAGACAGTGACAGTGGGGAATTCACTACAAAATATTATCTCAGGATTATCGGGATGACCAGCCATTTTTGACGTTACAATAATTTAATCAATGAGACAACACACTTGTCTTTGAAGAAAAATAATCTAATCTAGGATTAATAACCTGACAGTACCAACCAATTTTCTTAAAACAATTTCCTCAGAGAGAAGAAATAAAACTCACCTATTAATAAAGTAACTTTTTTATTAACTCCAAAAATAATTGATTGATGATTTACTAAATGCCTCCAATAGGCATTCAGTTTTGGAGACACAGAGATGAATAGCACCTTCCTGACCTCAGGGAACGCACAGTCCTTTGAGGGAGACACACAAGCAAACAGATCATTGTGGCTGCAGGTCTAAGCAGAGAAGCCTGGGAGCACCTGCTGGGAGCACAAGGACCCAGTGCGGGGGACGGGGTGGGGGGAGTTGGGGGAAGCAGGCCTCCTTCCTGGGGGGCCCCTCCATCCTAGGGTGGCTCAGAGGCAGGCAGGCACCACTGTCCACCTGGGCCTGCACACCCAGACAGAGAGAGTACCTGCGCCTGCACCCCCAGACACAGGGGGTACTGTACAGGGGCAGGCTGCTCCTGCATTTTTGCCCAGGCCTCGCAAACAGTGAGGATTTCCAAGGGCAAGAGAAGTTGGGGCAGACAGGGGCACACAGTGGGGTATCCTGGAGAGCAGGTGCCGCCCAGGGCAGTGGAGAGCCAGGCCAGGCTTGGGGCCAGACTCTGCTCTCAGAATATGCACATTTGGGCAATGCCTGGAGATGGGGTGAGGCCTGACTGTTAAAACAGCCCAGAGGCGGAGCCTAACGGCTTGCAGGAGCCCTGACGCTCCAGGGAGTTTTACAGCCCAGGAAACCCTGTAAGCTGGTTGCTAACACAGCCATTATTTTTTAAGTTTATTTATTTTGAGAGAGAGAGATTGAGAGAGAGAATCCCAGGCAGACTCCACACCGTCAGTGTGGACCATGATGTGGGACTCAAACCCATGGAATCGTGAGATCATGACCTGAGCCAAAATCAAGCATCGGACACTTAACCTACTGAGCCACCAGTCGCCCCAAAACACAGCTATTATTAAAAAGTAAGCCCTACAAATCTGTAATTTAAAAAATTATAATTATGCACAAATTATTGTGTATTACATTGTGTAGGTTATACAGAACTAAACAGCCAAGGTGATCAAAACATTGGTTTCTGATCATGGCATGTCACTGCTATCTGTGCTCACGCAGTCATGCACGTTTTTGACCATACAATGGACGTAACCAGCTGCTGCTCATGTCTCCCCAACAGTACGTGCAGGGGTGGCAGGTGGGTGGCTTATAACTGGCACACCCAGTCCCCGGGTCCGTGTGGTCAAGTGACAACCCATGCCCATGAGCAGAGGCTCCTCTGGGCTGCCTGTTGGTGGCTGCAGGCCTGAGTCCATAAGGTGACACTCTGAACACAGTTGTCACTTTGCTGAGGTCCAGGAAAGCCACAAAAATCCAAACACGAGGGCAAGAAGCGCCTCAAAAGGGCTTGAACTCCTAAGTGTAGGGGGGGAGGCAAGACGGGAAAAATGTATATGAAGCCATGAAGTCTTTCCCAACATTTAGCTGTGTCGCAGAACCGTAGCCTGTGACCTAGCTCAGCCAAGACAGCGGGAATCAGTGAAGCTAATTGGAAACTCAGAGACGCAGAATGTGATAATATTCCTCGGACTGCTCCAACCCCGTCAGCACACTCACCCTGAGCACGTACGAACTCCCGAGCAAGCGCCCTTCCCCTAAAAGGAGAGAGAGAGAAAGAAGAGAAAGCACTAAAGGCATCTTAGGCACTTTGTCTTTGCAGCTACTGGATCTCAGAACAACTCCTTATAACCCAGAGGATTAAAACAGAAAACGTAGCTTAGTGCCTGTTTGTGTACATCTCAGAGTCAGAACTGGGCTCATCTGCTCAGCTTATTTGAAGGGCAGGGAGGTTCAGGAAAGTGTCCTGCACGAAGCAGGTGCTGCCAGAGCCTGACTGTGATCTCTACTGCCTCAGCGGTCTCCAGGTGCGGACTCTTGTCTGTGCCCCTTTGTCCATCTCGGGAGGAGATCTCTGTGCCCGCCCCCTCCAATGCTGAGGGCCAGCTGCGTGGGACAAGGCGCCTTCCCTTCAAGCCCCCAGGACCAGCCCTGCTGCTTTGTGGCTGCGACAGCACCACCCACATCAGCACAACCAGCATACTTGTCAAAATGCAGGTTTAGGCTCACACCTGTGTATCTACTGAGCCAGCGTCCCCGGTAGTTATCACAGGTGCTAACATTTGACCACCGCCCAGAAGGCTTTAAAAACCCTCAGCTTCCCTTCACTAGTTCCTGCGTTTACCAAGTGGTCGCTGAGCCCCTATTGTACACACAGACCAGGCAAGGACCCAGGGGAAGAAAGCAGGGCAGGTGTGTCTGCTCCCCCAGGGTGGCTGTCGCTGAGTCAGCTCCTCACTCCGCACCCCTGGCTCTCTCTAAGTCCCAGGTGGCCCCTCCTTTCCCCTGCCCTTCCTCTGCTGCTTGTTGGGACCCCCAGCCCCTGCCCTCCGGAGCAGCGCTTCAGGGAGCACTGCTTACTGCTCCGCCCACTGTTTGCCCAAAATGCTCTATACTTTTCTGCCTCCAGAAGTCACTGTCGCTCCAGCACTTAAAGACTCCAGCCTTTCGGGCCACGTGAGCACCCTTGTTTAAAGCTAGCATTTCCTCTTTAAGATGTGTTTTATTTTAAGATGAAAAACACTCCCCCCACAATGGGGGAAATCCCATTGGCCTTGAAATAGGAATTTGCAAAACCTCAAAACTCCATGTTTTTACTTTTTACAATTGAAAGTTTACAGTTGGGGGAAAAAAGGTCTCTTCTTATTTAAAACCATTGCAGGGGAGAGTGGGCTTCTCACTCCCCGTGAAATGACACAGGCTACACTCCTTAAAATCTGAGATAATAGAGTAACCGTGAAAGCCAGACTCTCAGCGCCACATTATCTCAACTCTCATGCCCCTTCTTCCTCCTTGTTTCACCCATTCCAATAATTCAACAAGTGTGAAAGCTAAATAAGAATCGTTTGGGAGAAAGATTCCTAAATTGTAGATTTGTGTTCAGCCTTTCGATTCTTAACTCCGCCTCCACCTCAATAAAATTCTCGCCTTTCTTCACGAGGAGCTAGCCTACTGAAAGGAAAACACGTTCCTTGTGTCTTCACAGAATATCCAAGTACACGCCATCCATGGCAGCTGCTGACGTGGACAAGGCGGTGGAGATGGCCTTGCAGGCCTGGGGCAGCGCCGTCCCCCTGAGCTTCGTCAGGGTGACCTCGGGAGAAGCGGACATTATGATATCTTTTGAAAGTGGAGGTACCGTGGGGGTCCCTGGGCTCTGCCTGCTAATCCTACAACCTTCAGTGCCAGTGGTGGGCACCATCCTCTATCGCAAGGGTGTGACGTGTGGAGGCCAAGGTCATGGCAAAGTCATGATGGCCTTCAGGCAGAGACTAGAATCAGGGGGTCCCAAAGAGTGCTCATCATCCTGGCCTGGGCCGTTCGGTGGATGCAGCCCAACCAGCTTTCACTGTGCTGTGGCCACATCAGAGACAAAGTCTGTCCCGTGTAACTTCCCCATTGGCTGAGGGGATGCCTGACCTCACCCCACCCCCTGGCGATGTCCACCACACACCAGGAATCTGCACCTTGAACTCTCACTGAAGGACACACACACCCCAGTGGCCCTGACCACTTCCTCCCTGCAGCAATGGTTGGCGGGGGAGGGTACTGCGGTCCTGTCCACCCGTTGTGGAGTCCCAAGGCCTCCACCCTGCTCACCCCAGTAAGAAGTGGACGCATAACCTTGCTCAGGGAGCCCTTTCCAGAGCCTCGTGCCTAGTGAGCAGGAAAGGCCATGAAATCCCTTTGCTTTGTCGGCTTCCAAGTAGTTGAGGGGAGTGAGTGCCCTGCCTCCTCCCTCCTCATGCCGTGTCCGAGGGTCCCTGAGACTTCATGTCCTGATCTGAAGTTTAATCTATCCACTGAAAAGGATGTGACCAGAAGCCAGGAGACAGAAGGTGAGCAGGTCCCCAGGTGAACCCTCCAAGGTGGCCCTGGGCGTGGCCAGGCTCGCAGAGGCTCACGTTCCTCCCGGACAGCAGGACCACCCCATGAGGTGGCCGCGGGCTCAGGGCAACTTCAATCTCTAGATCGTGCAAGTCTGCACTCTTGCCCTTGAAACACAAGCTGAGTGTGGGCCATGCTGCCATTTAACGGGGACCTTGGGGCCCACGATCTGAGGTCCCCACACTGTGCTGAACCCCACCAACCAGAGCTTTGTTTGTTGGATTTTAACAAAACCCAGTATTCTCACTAAAATCCTGAAAACCTGTGAACATAGCTTCACAACATTGCCTCGTTTTGTTCTTCCTCCTTTTTTATTAAAAACCATCAGTGAGGGAACGCCTGGGGGATTGAAGCGTCAGACTTCAGCTCAGGTCATACTCTCACAGTTCATGGGTTTGAACCTGACATAGGGCTCTGTGCTGACAGCTGAGAGCCTGGAGCCTGCTTCGGATTCTGTGTCTCCCTGTCTCTCTGACCCTTTCCTTCTCATGCTCTCTTGCTCGCTCTCTCTCTCTCTCTCTCTCTTAAAACTAAACATTAAAAAAAATTTTAAGCCGTCAATGAAACATAGAAAAAACAGAAACAAGCAAAGCTTTAAAAGTTGTGATTTTATAGGGGCGCCTGGGTGGCTAAGTCAGTTAAGCATCTGACTTCGGCTCAGGTCATGATCTCATGGTCCTTGGGTTCGAGCTCCACATCAGGTTCTGTGCTGACAGCTCAGAGCCCGGAGCCTGTTTCAGATTCTGTGTCTCCCTCTCTCTCTGCCCCTACCCTGCTCATGATCTGTCTCTCTCTCTTAAAAATAAATAAATATTAAAAAAAAAAATTAAAGAAACATGAATATTGCAAAGTGAATCTATTTGTAGGAGAGTGTCAAATAATTAAATATATTGTCCGGTGGCTCTGTCAGTCAAGTGTCCTGCTCTTGACTTCAGTTCAAGTCATGATCTCACAACTTTTGAGTTCAAGCCCCATGTCAGGCTCTGTGCTGACAGCTTGGAGCCTAACCTGCTTCTAAGTCTGTTTCCCTCTTTCTGACGCTCCCCTGCTTACTCTCTATCTCTAAATAAATAAACTTTAAAAATCTATTAAAAAAATATAAACATATAGCGCATTTCCTGTAATTTGAGGTACATCTCAAAAATCTCCCACAGGACTAACTGCTGTGGCCTCTCTCCCTACCTGTCTAGACCACGGGGACTCCTATCCGTTCGATGGGCCTCGAGGGACCCTAGCCCATGCGTTTGCACCCGGAGAAGGTCTGGGAGGGGACACCCATTTCGACAATGCCGAGAAGTGGACTATGGGAATGAATGGTATATATGCACAATTCACCATAACCTGGAAAATATTGTACCTTCTTCTGGGCTTCCACCATGAAACCTTGAGGTCAACATCCCAGGCCACCCTTTAACTAGGGGGGCTGGCTAGCAAAAACAAGTAAGCCAAAAATCCACAAGGGAACACCCTAAGGGGAAAGCCCCGCCCACAAGCGTGCCTAGACTTGTCCGAGCCCACAGCCAGGGGTGTGGAGGAACCGCCACCCTCCCTCCTCACAGGGCTCTCTGTGCAGGATTTATCATTTCTCACTTGTGCCTGCAAACAGGCTGTGCTCAGAAAGGACCTGAGGGTTGTACTGTCCCGACAAGTGTGCTGGGGATGGGTGGAAAGGTTCCAGAACGTCATACCTGTCATTGCAAATGTTCCTCGGGAAGTGTGTGTGGACGACCAGGGGTGGAGGGTGTGACGGCAGGGAGCCAGTCCCACAGTCGGGGCCGAATCCAGATTTCATTACCACCGTTAGCTCTAAACGGGCCCTTCTCTACCAGTCGACGGAGCTTTGCTGACAAGGGACAAAATGGACTGAGTCACAGTTCCGTCCTTCCCCAGTCCAAAGCCCTGTCCGGCCAGGGAGGAAGCATAGGTAACATCAGCACAGCTCAGCCCCAGAATGACCTACCGACTTTCCAATAACCTGGTTTTGAAAAAAAAGTGAGTTTACTACTAGGATTTGGGCATAAATTCTCCTGTAAAGACAGAAAATACTGAAAATAAAGCCCCGCATTGATGCTTTTTCTGTGTCACGTGGTCTAGGTTTCAACTTGTTCACTGTAGCTGCTCACGAGTTTGGCCACGCACTGGGCCTGGCCCATTCCACAGACCCCTCGGCACTGATGTACCCGACATATAAGTACCAGCATCCCTTCGGATTCCACCTGCCCAAGGACGATGTGAAAGGGATCCAGGCCTTGTACGGTACAGTCGCTACACTTCTTTGACTACTAAGCCTGGAAGTCCAACTTAGACAAAGTTTACTTTGCCAGGAGTTAGCGGCACAGGTAAAAATAAAGCAGGGGACCACAGCCCCCACCGCAAAGAGTTTATTTACCAGATAGGAACATGGCTTTCTTTTCTAAGATGTGCAATTAAATTCTACATCTTTTCTCCAGACCACATTGATCCCCCAACAGCCATAGAAAATATAATCATTGACTCTGGGATTTGGGGGAGGGGTGTTAGGTGAGAGTCAGAATTTAGAGACTGGGAGGGGATGGGTATATTTTGTAGTTTCCTATATATGGTTTTTACCCATCTGCAGATCATTGATCTTGTCTCCCTAAAAATGGCAGGGAGTGTGACAACTACACCACTCAGTGGCTTAGACAACCTGCAGGGTCACATGACTTATTATCTCACCCCATCCTCACGACCAGCCTGCTTAGAGTGGGAAGTGCTTTCCTCACTTTATAGGCTCAAGACTGTAAGTACCCCAAGATAATCAGTGTGGTAAGTGCTTTACAGACACAACTTCTCACAAAACCCTCTGCTCCCTCCTGTTTCACTAATGAAAGAACAGAGGCGTGGACGGGTTAAGTGACGTGCCTGATTCTCACACAACTCCGCAACTAGTGCAGCCAGGATCCAAACCCAGGTCTGCCCGCCACAGAGAGCCACGTGCCTCCTCACCTCATCCTGTACAGAGAAAGAGGGTCTCTGGGGTGCCTGGGTGGCTCAGTCAGTTGAGCATCTGACTTCAGCTCAGGTCATGATCTCATGGTTCGTGAGTTTGAGTCCTGTGTCAGGCTCTGTGCTGAGCCTGGAGCCTGCTTCAGATTCTGTGTCTCCCTCCCCTCCACTCTCTCTCTCTCCCTCCATCCCTCCCTCCCCTGTTCATGCTCTGTCTCTCAAAAATAAATAAATGTAAAAAAAGAAAGAAAGAGGGTGTCTGGAGCAGAAGTGGACAGATTCTAGATTCCCGGGACCGTGTTGACCAAGTCACTTTGAATCCTAGGACCCCGGAAGACATTCCCGGGAAAGCCCACCGTGCCGCACGCCCCACCTCAAAGTCCATCCACCCCCGACCTCTGTGACTCCAGCTCATCCTTTGATGCCGTGACGATGCTTGGGAAGGAGCTCCTGTTCTTCAGGGACCGGTAAGCCTGACATGTGCCACCAAGTCCTCCCAGGCCTCAGCTCCACGCATCACTCTGGAGGTGCTAGTTGCTGCCACGAGTGAGGATCGTGCAGATGGCGCCCTGTGTGGCAGCAGGGAGGAAGGCAGGGGTCTCGGGGAGATGGAGAACCGCCAAAACCATTTGTGCAACACCCACCATGCTCTTGGTACGTAAGGTACTTCTAACCCTCTTCAGGGCAAAGTAGAGATTAGAATCCCTAATTTACAGAGGAAGAGAGAAACTCAAAGAGAACAAGGCACTTCTCTGAGCTAACCTTTTCACTAAGTGGCTGAATTACAACGTCAGCCCAGATTTATCTGATGTCTGTTTTGTCCATCACTGTATCCCTAGTGAGAGCACATAGTATATGCTCAATAAATATTCAATAATGGGGTTGGATAGATAGAAGGACAGGCAGGTGGATGGATGGATGGGTGGATGAATGATCAGAGGGATGGATAGATGGGTGGGAAAATTGCAAAGTCAGCAGTCTTCTGAAAACCCTGTTTCTCAAGGCCCCTGGACGATTCACTGACAGCTAGTGGTTAGACAGAAGAGAGAAGGGAAGAATATTGATGGGTTTTGGCTATACCACAGCTACTGCTCCTTAAGAATACCCTGAGGTTTGAGTTTCTAATACTGCTGTTTCAGGAATGTTTCTTTTGGACTTATTAATAGAAGTGTTAGTAGTTCTGTGAGTTGTAAAGGTTGGGGAGGTGGAGCAGGTATTTAAATTTAATGGCATAGGAGTAATTACTGATGTAATTTCTGATGCTGGGATTGTTTGTAAGGATACCATTGGAATAGCTGTGTTTACAGCTGTGTGAGGCGATAGTGGGGGTTCTGGTTGGTCTTTATTTATTAGTGTTTTCATTGTCATGAAACTCACTCAGGGAAGTTAAATAGGAGTAAATTTAAGATTTGTGTAATAAGGAGAGAGGAAATAAAATTTGAAAACAATTATATTAAAAAACTCAAAGCCTTTGGGTTTGGAATTAATGTGGAAGTTTTATTAGGAGACAGGAAATGGTTGCTGATAATATGTTTTCTAGTTAAAGTACATCTAATAATAACGCTATTATTGTTAGTTTCCTGTTAGCTAAAAGACTGATGAGTGGTGAGAGGCAGTGGTTATCACTGGAAAAAAACTCAGGGAGGTTGGAAAATGTATACAGGGTGAAGGAGAATTAAATTTTCCATTTTGTGTTACAAGGTCATGTTCAAGTGTCAGAATGAAAGCTGGGGCAGCTTTGCCAAGGACGGTTTGTTTTGGGTGGTAGGGTATAGTTCTGTGAGGAACAGCTGTTGGTGTCACATTGTCAGAAACAAAAATCCAGCAAAAACTTCTTCCATTTAAAAGGAACTTAATAGAATGGATTAGGAGAGGATTCTTTCCATTCGTTAAAATTCGTGTCAAAAAACGAGGTTGTCCTAGAAGTGCGAAGAAAACAACGCAGCTTATAGACAGCTGTTGAGAAGCCGCAATGAGTGAGTCCGTCAAGCCCAGGCGTTTGCATAGGATATGACAATTCTGGTCCCAGGCTCTGATGTGGGGGTTTGTCCCCGCTACCCAGTAATTCTCTGACACCAGCTGTGGGTCCTACAATTCAGCTCCATTCTGACACCATCTACCCAGAAATAACATCAGATGATTCCACAGGTTGAGGGCTCAGTCTACTTGAGATGCCAATTCTGACCCACTGGCCGTGAATCATGGGTTCCCGTGAACCCGTCCTTAGGTGGCTGATGTATTAGAGTGACTTACACACCTCAGGAAACCATTTACTCACTAGATTAAGTTTATTATAAAAGGATGGAACTCAGGAACGGCCGGATGGAGAGATGCCTAGAACATGTATGAGGAAAGAGAGCAGACCTGCCCTGGCCTCCCCAGATGCACCACTCTCCCCACATCTGCATATCTACACGCAGTTATTTCCAGAGAGGGAAGAGAAAAGGGGTTGAACATCTGAGAAGGCAGCCTACTATTGGTCACCTAACTTCATTGAATGAAAGTCCACACGGAGTAGTGACATCCTGGGATCCTGTAAAGTAGTAAAGGTAAATTTTGCTTCTAAGCTCCGCATGAGCCTTTATGCTCAAATGGAAACCAGTGAACAGCCATCAGTCTAGAAACAGACAGATGCACTGGGTAGTGGCTGTTAATCTGGGAATACCTCTAGGCTGCATCCACTCACACTTATCAAATGTCCAGAGCAAATTCTTCAACTAGCCTATCACAAGGATTTTCTTTACCAGTCTCTGCTCCTAAAAACTCAAGTACCTCACTCTACTGTGTCGGCTTTGCTAAAACTGTGGCTTTTCCTAGCACGTGAAAGGTCAGCTGGAATCCCTAAAGAGACCTCTCCTTTGCACCTTGCAGGGATCCTGTGGCTGCCCGGTCACCTTCAAGGGCCTTCGGTTCAGCTGTACCCTCAGGCAATTGCACAAGTGTAGTTAAAACCTAATCCAGCAGTCCTCAGTCTGTTGTCCTGTGGGGAACATTCCTCCATCCCCTCCCCCATCCCAGATGGGGCTGAGGTGGGTATTGGGGCTGGTCATTTCCTCAGGCAACTAGCCCCCATCCAGATTTCCAAAAGTCATCTTGTTAACATAACAAAAGACACCTTCATTGCTCTCATCACCAGAAATGCCAAAGGCTTTAGCTGCTTGGTGCCAGAAACCAGGAGGAAGACCAAATACATTATTTCCTCTTATAAATCACAGTATCACAGAAGCCTGTGACCAAGAAGTCTGTAAGGAAAGGCATACCTGTTGTTAGTCTTCCAATAATAAGGAGGTTGTAGAAAAGGGGCAGGCTTTACGCCGTCTACTTTTTAGATGTCATGTTCATTATGTAAGTGATCAGTAATAGACCCACAGCGTGTAAATAATATGCATTTGAGAAATGCACTTGTGCAGATGCAGGGGAACAGCTGTGAAGACTAAGTCTGGTGTTTAATATCAATAAAGACCATGATCAAGGCAACCAGCTTGAGATAAGAAGGCCTTTCTAATGTCACTTTGGGTGACAGCCCAGATTGCTGTAAACAGTGTGGCAATAGCAGCTAGACAGAGTGCTTGTGTTTTAATAGCAGTATCATTTTCTGCCATTGGGTGGAAGTGAATTCATAGAAAGACACCAGTTCACATGAAGTAAAGCTGAGACCACGTTAGGTCTTCCGTGGCTGAGGGAGACCATTCATGGAGGCCAAATTGGCAGATTTACCAGTTGCAGCCGGACACAGTACAGTTAGTGGAATAAGAACATGACTAAGTTGAAGTACACAGATTTGTTGGAAATCTCATTGTAAGGTTTAATAGATCGAGGCAGAGGTGAGAGAAAAGAGAGAGACCAAGTTATGGAGCCAAGAAGGCCTTTATTGGAGTCTGCAATCCCCGGGCGAGGTTCCGTGACTCTGGAGTGGGGAGTCAGGGAAGTCCCATCTGGTATGGGAGAGCAAGGTGTTTTATGGGTGCAAGAGTTCCGGATTTGAGCTCAGGTGGGCCGATAGCCAAGTAGGGGCATCTTTGGATGGTGGCAGGATTCAATTGGCTGTCCACTTCGGTAGGGTGGGGGATGCTGGAATTCCATGGTGAGGCATTCCAGTTTGAGACAGTCCAAATTGGAGAGTGGGGGTCGTCGGTCCCTGGCGGTGCAGGAACTATTATCTGACCTGCAATAAAATGGCCGCTGGTGCTTTTCAAATGGCTCGGGTCATTCCAGGTTTGCAGGTGGGAGTTGTCAGTGCTCGCAGCTCTCCACAGCAAAGTGGCCGCTCAGTCGCCTTCCCATGGCAACTCTTATACTCAGAAGTTTTCATTAGATGGTCCCTTTTGTCCTGAGGCTCTGGCCTCACAAGGAGCATGGGGGCTATGTCTGTGATGCTGATTACTGTGGTCACTTCTTTTCTTGGAGGAAAAGAGAGACCTACCAACACTCACCCCATCCCACCCTTTGCCATGGACAGAATTCATTCACACCAGAATTGGCAGAGGTCGCTCAGGAATATGCATGTCTGAATACTTTTTATTCCTTTTCTTCCTTGGAAAAGTGTTCCTGGAGCCCATATGGGGGCCCAGGCACCACTGTAGTGGCTGGAGATATGAAGAAGGATCAGTACTCACCCTGCCTTTGCACATGAGGAAGAAAGACATTCAGAATACACTGCCATCATCCTGCGTGCTCACGTGATCTCTTTGTGCACATTAGGAGAGAGAGCAAGCTCCCTGGAGTCTAGTTGTACAAGGGTACCAGTCACATCAGACTAGGGCTCTGTCCTCAGGGCCTCATCTAACCTGGTCACCTGCCACTTGTCCCGTCTGCTGGTTATCACTGCACCATCACACTGGGGACCATGGCTTCAGTATATCAGTTTGAGGGTGGGGAGCAGGACACAAACATTCAGCCTCTAACAGAGTAATCACATTTTTAAACATGTTGTATATCTTTCCAGATTTTTTTCTGGATAGATAGATTCTAAATATGGGAGGGAATCAAGAGCATCCACAAAAGTGGAATTTTATTAGATGTGCTAATGAATAAATTTTTTCACTCAACAGTATCTCATTTTTCCATGCCAATGAGTTTTGTCATTTTTATTACATATATACAGATATTACTCCAGTGAAGAGATACATCATCATGTATTTAACCAATCCCATACTTAGAAACATCTAAATTATTCCTCATATTTAAAAATTAGGAGTCGCTTTAACTTAGTCTTTCATAGTGAGTGGGTATCAGAGGCAGATTGGAGCAGAGTCCAGGTTTAAGCATCAGGAGAACTTGGTTGAGATTCTGGCAATGCCTCTTACTATTCAGGTGACCTTGAACAGATAGTTCACAAATAGAGTGAGCACTTAGTAAATGGTTTTGGGATAGGATTTGGAAAATCTGTACCATGGATTAAGGCTTAGAAACAATTTCAGATATTTTTATTACTATTTGTTTTTAGTGATTTTTATAGTTACTTATTGATTATTGACTTCCTTTTTATTATTACCAAAAAGTAAAGCAAACCAGAATTGGTGGGCGTTGAACTTGGAGGGCCAGGCACAGGGCGGGAGGGGCCAGGATGCAGCGGCTTCACCGCGAGCCAGGGAGTCAGATGAGGGCAGGTGGCACCAGGTCTTCAAGGAAGACCTGAGCTGCTGGCCGTGGTGCCTCACCTAGCTCATTCTTCTATGATTGTATGAGGCTCAACCGAAACTCTGAAGTCAAACACATACATCCTTATGTACAGTTATAAGTGTTTTCTTTAAAAAAATCAAAAACATGTTTAAAAACCCTCAACAGCCCAGGAGCATTTGGCAATTGCTAATGACTAATGACTCACCATAGATCCTGAGGGTGGTAACAGGATATGAAGGAAGGCCCTGGTGCAGGAGACACTAAGACGATGCGGGTCGGGGGACAGGAGTGCTCAGTCCCCACCCTCACCTCCTCCCACTTCCAACCCGCTGGGCTGTGGGGGTGGGGCCAGCAATCCCAAAGTTCTAGAAAGTACCGGGAGGCAGGGAGTGAGGAGTGCTCCCTTTCCGAGCTGTCTGGGGGCCCAGAACCTCTCCTCCCACTCTTTAGGATAGGGTGCTCTGACATCACAGGACATCACAGTGACCCCCAGGAGTGCGGTACTTACTATGATGAGCACTCTGTTATCAGGTCTTACAGAGGCCCATGAGCGATGCATGATTGCTCCCTTTTCACAAGACTCTGAAAGGAGCCATACCTGTCAAGAGCACAGAGCCAAGGACTGGCCACCCTGTGACCTCGTCCCCACCAGCGACTTTCTGCCTTCCAAGGTGCCATCTGGAGCTCAAACCCCATGATCGTAGCTCTGATCCCCTCTTGGATGTCACTAGAAGTCCCTAAGTATTTGCTAAGCCTGAACACAGAATTCTTTTAAGGCTGAGGCTATAATGGCAGGCAGCAGGCTGCTGTCCTTGAGCCTGGAGTTCCCCCAAACCAACAATAATCTGTGAAGGAGACCTTTCCGACCGTGGGCGTTATAACCACACAGTGTGCAATGCAGAGTCTTCATGGTCACCGTGAGCTAGCTGCACCCTCTCGTGGTGTGTACAGGTCCATTGGAACATTCCGGCATTCTGTTTGAGGAGAATGAGCTTCGACTATACTAAGGTGCAAGTCATAAATACATACAACTGACATGCATGTTGTATATGTGATGTCCATGTTGAATTCGCACACGTTTATTCTTTACAGTGGATAGCAGGATATTAAGGCCTTCCCACATCTCCTCAGGCAACCAGGGAAGAGAGGGAGCCAAAATTGTGGTTGTGTCTCTCAGATTATTGCAGGTTTTATCCAATTTAATGTTACCGATAAAATCAAGAATATCACAATCGTCAATAAACTTCACAAGAGTAATAGCATTTGCATATGGAACAAGCATAAAGCTTGATTGTGTCCAAATCCTTCGTGTTGGAGGTGAGAAAGGGGGGTCCGTCCCTCTCTCAGCCCAGCAGACCCTCCTGCCAGCCGGGTCTTCGCACTCCTGGTCCAGATCCCATCCTGTCACTCACACGGAAAACCCGGCCGTCCACAGGAGCTCCCGAAGGGTGCACTGTGTCTTGACATGAATGCCCTCTAGCCTTTGTACCCAAATGCACTGGAGTGTGCAGGGAGAGCATGTGAGAGCTGCTCCTGGGCTCCAGGCCCTCACCTACTGCCCAGGTGAACAGCCGCACGCAGAAGAAAGTTTTTAGACCACCAAAGTGTCTGGAATATGTTTGATAGGTTTGTCCACATTCTGTTTTACTCTGAAAATGGGATTCCTTAGTAAGGATATTTGTCAATCACTATGGCCGCATCCTGAATGATGTTACATATCTCAGATCGGCATGCAGAGGAAAGCACTCATCAGGCTACGCAAGTCGGAAATAAAGAGGATGAATGGAAGGGGCATCCTGGAGAGAGTCGCAAGCAAGCCATGGGTGTTGATTTAGTGAGGAGACAGTGGATAAGAAGAATCAAAGGCAGTAGATAGGAAAACTATGGTGTGTGGGACACAGAAAAACACTTGGTATTAGATGTGCCGCAATGAGAGTGATGGCATCTAGTGGGTTTTACGGAAACTGGTGCTCAGGGGAGCACTCACAGTGGCCCTGTGGGTCCTCCCACATGGACAAGGCAGCAGAATATCTGAAAATGAACTCTAATAGAAACAGCTGACATCCCTTGATCACCTACACTGTGCTGTGTACTGTGCTCAGCATTTTCCAGACACGTACTCATGTATGCCCAGCTGGAATTTTTTTTAATTTTCGGGGGAGAGAGGCAGAGCATGAGTGGGGGAGGGACTGAAAGAGAGGGAGACACTGAATCTGAAGCAGCTCCAGGCTCTGAGCTGTCAGCACAGAGCCTGACGCGGGGCTCGAACTCACGAACTGCAAGATCATGACCTGAGCTGCAGTTGGACACTCAACCAACTGAGCCACCCAGGAGCCCCACACAGCTGAAATTTTAAACCTACTTGACATCAGAGAGAGAATCCTTTAAAGGAGCCTCAAATAAATGAAGGAAAAGAGGATTCCACTCCCCACAACGTGATCAATAGTGGAAAATGATGCCAAGTCTGTCAGACCGAAGAATGGAGGAAAGAGAAGCTGGTCGGGGTGAGGGGTGTCATTTCAGTGGAGGGGTGAGGAAGGAATCCAGGTCATGGGGAGCAAAGGAGCAAAAGTTGGGGGGAAAGTGGAAACGGTAGATACAGCTCAACCACCTGAGAGTCTTGTTGGTAATGGAGAAAGGTAAGTTAATAGCTCGATCAGGCAGCAGGGTCCAATGAGGGTTTTTCTTTCCTTTCCTTTTTTTTATATATATAAGGGTTGTTCAGAAATGGAAAGTACCTAGGCATGTTGGAAGGCATGACAAGCAGCCAGCAGAGAAACAGAAGTGCAAAGCTCCTCGGGAAGGAGGGACAATAAACTAGAACTTTCTGAGTCTGGCATCCCTCAGGACTGCAGCTTTGAGCCCAGCCTGCACTCCTGAAGGCTCCCTGGGGTGGTGTTTTTTCTGGGTATAAGATTGCGTCATGGAAAGGGAGCAGTTGGCACTGTATTTACTTAGACTGATTGTTGTGTCTTAAGAATTATGACAGGTGGAAGGTGGTGTAGGAGCCCGGATTCCTTGTCCCTTCTGAACACCCTCCTTCTGGCCCAGGATGGGGCCCTTTACAGCTTCACAGGTTCTGGCTGATAAATCTGGACCCCCATAGGCTCCTCAGATGAGTATGAACAAGTCAAGGGCACCGCGCCCTGCTCCAGCCGTTTTTAAGCACTGTCTGCGTACGGGTCTTCAGTTTTATACACTGTGTTTTCCTTGGGCTCCAGGAGATGAACAATGGCTGTTTTATTTCTTGGCTTCTATCTGGTTAGTGGAACCCCCCAAAGTGAGTGGCCTGTCAGCCAATGATGTTATAGTTTGGCCTTCAGAGCTCCCCGTGACAAAAATTTCACATCAGCAAGACAAATTTAGAAAGAAACTTAGCTCTATGGATGAACTCTGAAGTTAAGTGTTACCTATTACCAATCGGTACATTTGTAGGGTGGAAACATGTCTTTCTATAGTATCTAGAAAGTATTATAAGAGTAGTTGAGAGCTTCTAAAACACGTCTATATGCATTATCTCAATTGATCCTTGGAAGTATCGATACAGATATTAGTGTGAGATCTTATCTCACGTTTATTTGACGGGAAATTGAGTCTCAAAAACTTGAGTGACTCACACAAAGTCACATATGTCCCCAAGCTCCCTTGCCCCGTCACAAGACCACACGGCCCCATCTCTGTGAGACCTAAGCAGCAATTTGATCTAAAGCGTCAAAAACATAGAAGATCCTTCTCCCCCCTGAACCTGGGGAGGAGGATGAGAGAGAAGAGCAGTCAAAGAGAACAAGGGTGGAAGACAATGAAAAGCGAAGGTCCCCCCTGGGTTCATGCTGAGTCACCCCGACAGACAAGGAGGAGGGGAGGCCTCTCCTAAGATGAGACAATACGATTTGGAAGGGAGAGACAGAAGGGGTCAGCCCACACTGCTAGGGAGTAAAGATGGTTGCATACAACAAAGAAAGAACAAAAGTTCAGCAATTGTGGAGCATAGGCCCTGGTGTTGGGGGCTGGAAAGATGGCTAAGCCATGACTCGGCACCAGGTGAAGGCCAAGTGCTGGCTACAGGTGAATCAGTCTCAAACCTGGTGAATTAGCTGCTGTTCTTTAGGAAAAGGGAATAAAAATTTCAGAGAATATGAAAATTGGCAATCAAGTTAGCTCCTCTCAGTCTCTGGCACCCACTTAGGAAGCCTGACAAATATTTACTGAAACTTGACCATGTGCCAGGCACCGCACTGGCTCCGTGGAGCCAAGAGATAAATAGTGCAGCTAAATGTGTGATCAGCAGATCCATCCTGTCCATAAGCCCCATTGTCCTGCCTTCCTTATCAAAGATCAGATTAAAGACTATTGATAGAGTGATTACCTATTTCCACTGCCAGTTCCAATACATCCTCCAACTGCTCTTTTCCAAGAAGTACCTAGGTTGTTTTTCTGCTTGCTTAGATTTTAAACCCATTGAGAGATGAAACAGGAAGTTATTTGCTATATTCCATGGGAGAGAGAGCTGTCAATTTTAATTCATTTATTACTGTAATCACCAGCTCCAAGTTTATGGATCCTCTGAGTGTGGGTTCTGTTGCTTCATTACCCACCCTTAGCGTCCTGAAAATGTTCATGATTTCAGATTATTTTGGAACTTGTGCTATTTTACATAAGTGAAGGACATAGTATTTATTTCTACCTTAGGTGTCCAGTCTACACATTGTCACAGTGTTTCAACCAGGGTTTCATAACTTTGGCACTACTGATGTTGTAACCAGGTAGGTCTTTGTTGGTTGGGCTGCCCATGGATGGTCGGAGGTTTAGCGGCTTCCCTGGTCACCACCCATTAAACCCCAGTCGCACTGACCATCCCCAGTTACGACAAGCAAAACTGTCCCCAAACATTGCCAAACATCCCCAGGGGCACAAGATTGCTCTTGGTTTAGAATGACCACTTTCCTTCCATCTGGTCCTCACAACACCTAAAGTCAAGGAATTTCAGATTCTACCACGTGTGACAAGTTCCGACAGTACGTTTTCTCCTAATCACTACATTTTACTCCCTTTCCTGCTGAGTCATTCAGGACATCCGTGTCCCAACTGCAAATGAAAGACGAGGCTTAAGTTTGCCCAAAGTCACCTGTTAGCTTTTAAATGAAAAAGCGAAAGGAAATAGTTCCCAACTTTAGGGTTCCCGAGATGAAATGGCTTGAATTCCTCTGAACCTCATCAGAGACGTGATTCAGGTGGTGACTTGTCACCAGAGGGTGTGTCTGCCCCTTCCTGCCTGCTCTCCTCACTTCCTCGTCCCCACCATCCTCCTCCTAGAAGGGCACACTTGCTTGGTGCCTCAGGCAGCATCTAGCACAGTGACACGAACAGTCAGCATTTCAGAATTATGTGTTGCATTAAGTGAAACACACTTGCTTTTTTGGATTTCTCATCAGGGTTTTTGTTATCAAAAATCAGATGAAAGACTATGATCTTGACCTTTCTATGTTTTCGTTATCCAAATATTCTGGGTTCCGAAACCTACACTCCTATCCTTGTGGTGGAAAGAAGGGGAGGCAGTCCCTCTTAACTTCAGAGACGGCTAGCTCTGATTGGACAAGGCACTAGGTTAGGAACAAAGGAAACCCCAGATCCTGGGGCTGAGAATGAACAAGTGGAGGACATCAGTTTGAGATGAAAATCAAGATAGCTGTGCCTGCCCCTAACCAGCAGATGACCTCTGCACTCCCAGCCCCCACCTCCCCACCCCGCCTCCCCGCCACAGCCTTTGTAGGTCTCGGTGTTTCATCTATTAGTACATGTATTCTAGATAAAGTTGTGATGTGCAGGGGTTGGGGGGTGCCCTACTTGGACGCCTGCCTGTGTATTGTAGGTGCCCAATTAGTGGGTGGGTAGCACCTAGGCAAATAATCTTTAGAATGGACAACATCTAGCTACATGGCACTTTAAAGTTTATAATGCACTTTTCTATGCACTGTCTCATTGGATCCTCATAATGACCTCATGGGACAGGCCAGGTATTATTAGTTGCATCTAAGAGATAAATAGGACAGAGCTTGGAGATGCTGTTGGAAATACTAACTTGGGTCAGAGTTAGAGCCCAAGCCCACGTCCTCTAAAACACAGTGTGCTTTTTCTTCTGCATAATGGCACCACTTTGGAAATGTGAAGACGTGTCTCTTGTAATAGGGCTCTTTTACGTTTCAATGTCAGCTCCCACGGCCTCACCTGGGACACCTTCACCAAACCGCTGAGTGTGACAGAACTTCCCTCCTGTGGGGCACACTCTGCACCCAGAGCGTCTTGAACTTGACTCTGCGGCACAACTGCCTGGTTGTAATTATAGTCATAACCACCTAATCGACTACCTGTCTGAGTTATACTTGCCTAATTACATACCTGCCTGTACTACTGGGCGGTAAGCTCCTTGGGGACTGGGCCTGGGTCGGTTCTGTGTTTCATCTTTGACATCTACCACAGTCCCTGCTGATAGGCACTTGCAAATATTTGTTAAATCAACTGAACACAAAAACTCAACGTAAGATTAAGGAGTTCCTACATTAACTACCCAGAAAATTAAATGTCAAGACTTTATCACAGGTTACTACCTATAGATAATTTTGTGTATGAATTCCAGTTTCTACAGGGTCAAGTAAACTATTCATATTTTATAAAAATGATTTTCACTTCCAAAATTCAAAATGGACCGCATTTACATTGAAAGTTTCAACCCAATACCCTTGCAATACTGCCACAGTTTTAAGGAACCAGTTTTGGATGAGTTATTAAACGTTGAGTTAATCTGTGTGTGCCAAATTTTCTGTTAATGAGTGATCAGTTTCAAGGATGTAAACCCTGAATAGTTAAGTAGAGAGGCAGCATAACTGATCACCGTTAGTGTCCTTGCTGACTTTATTGGGAATAACTCACATCGCCCGACCACAAAGTTTTGGTTCATTTGTAATATTCATAATGGTCACCTGGATTATATTTTATTTTTATGAAATTTTAATTGTGAAAAGATCAGAATAGGAGAGGGACATGTGTATCAAGTGATATTTGGAACTGTAAGGTGCACAGCCTAAATGTGTAAATCATTGGTGCTATCTCCTTGCTTTCTCCTTCCACATCCTGAACATCCTTAAATAAATGAAGGAAAGGGGAATTGCAGAGATGTTTAAAGAACAAAAAGGGAACAAAAAAGAAAAAAAGGGAAAAGAACTATTTACTAAGGTCAAAAAACTCACATTCTCCTTACAAACAAGGCAAGGGCAAGAGGCATTTCCAAATGGCCTGTGATGTGTGGCTTGCAGTACAGTTCAGTCCAAGTCCCATGTAAGATCAACCTTGACCTTGATGTCTTCTCCGTTGGCTCACAGGATTTTCTGGCGTCGTCAGGTACACATGATGGCAGGGATCCGGCCCAGCACCATTACGAGCTCCTTCCCCCAGCTTATGTCCAACGTGGACGCAGCTTACGAAGTGGCCGAGAGGGGCACCGCCTACTTCTTCAAAGGTACTCGACAGACCCCTGAAAGGAAGACATGGCAGGGGGCAGGGCGGGACTGCTGGGACATCTAGTGCTGTCAGCCTCTGTTCCACAATCATGAGCATGTTCCCTTCTCACCTCCTCAGGTTGGGTGTGAAATGCCACTCTGCTCTCAGAGCCAGGGCTTTACCCTGGGCGGGCACTGTTCTAAGTGACAGCCCTGGGGGGTTACAGACCTGGCCCCTGCTCTGCACAGTGGCACACCCCACTGAGAGCCTCCAGTGAACAGAAGCCAACATGGAGCCCTGTGTGAGGAGAACAGGAATACTGCTGTGCCCTGCTGGAGGCAGCTGGGCATGGAAGGACACAGTGGCCTCAGGAGGTGGGCACACACGGTGTCACTCTCTGGCTCTAGCCCTTTACTGTTTGAGTGACTCAGCACTCCTCTCTGAGTGCTTCTGTGTACAGTGATGACAGTAACATCAACCTTGGAGATGCGACAATGACTAACCAGCAGATGTTACCCAGTTAGTGGCAACTGTCAGTTGTAGCTGCTTTTTCTTGATGCCGAGGTTAGGTAGAGGTGGAAGGCTAGTGCCGGCTTAAGAATCACTGCATTTGCATGTCCTGTGGCCTTCCTCTCCCATCCACACATAGGAGACCCAAATGAGATTATACACATGGAAAGTATCTTGAAAAAATTAATGTGTTAAATTTAAGACAAAATCGTATCAACCTTATTGCTTTCTTAAGGCGTCACTCGAGATTTTTGCCTCCAGAGTAGTTTTAATTGAATAAAAGCTCATGTATTGGGTAATAGCCATGGCGAATATCCCATAAACTACTCCCATTCATGACCCTGCACAGAAATCCTCATGAATGAAGTGCCTCACTAAGTGGCACAGTTATTGTAAACTTTTTTTTCAATAAATTTTTTAAGGTTGTTGGGTTTTTTGTTTTTTTGAGAGAGAGACAGAGACAGAGCACACAAACAGAGAGCGGCAGGCGGAGAAGAGGAGAGAGAATCCCAAGCAAGCTCTGCATGATCAGCGCAGAGCCCCGTTTGGGGCTTGAACTCACAAACCGTGAGATCTTGATCTGAGCCGAGATCAGGAGTCAGATGCTCACCCGACTGCACTGTTCATGCACCCACAGGGTTTTTGTAATCTTTAATTTCTGTTTTCAGGCCCCCACTACTGGATAACAAGAGGATTCCAAATGCAAGGTCCTCCTCGCACGATTTATGACTTTGGCTTCCCAAGGTATGTGCAGCGAATAGACGCTGCCGTCTACCTCAAGGACGTGCAGAAGACCCTTTTCTTTGTCGGAGATGAGTACTACAGGTATGGCTTTTCTCCTCTTGACTGTGCAGATGTATTCAGTGGGAAGGGACCATCCTTCTGCAGAAAAGAATGCAAAGCAGGTTTGCACAAAGGCCATGGGCTCCTGTTGGCCCCTGGGGTTCCATTTACTCTTGGTAGACACTATCTCTAAGATACAAACCATCCAAATGAGTGAAACATTCATTCAGTGATCCCGCTGAGTGTTCTCCAGCACATGAAACATGCTCGTATTTCAGGGCACTTATTAACTGGGCCTCCAGTGACTGCAGCTTCCCCAGGGAGTGCCTGGGCTCGAGCTGACTCCCTGAATGTGGGTACCAATATATCCCAGAATATTCTGTGCTTTTCTGCAGAATGGATGTGGTCACGACTGTGGGGCTCTTCGAAGGAAAGTTCCACTGAAAGGAAAAGCACTATTGCTGAGTCCTTTTATGTGACCCAGACCATGAAGGCTCTTCTTATCCGAAGTGGATCACATATAGTCGCCCTGCCCGACCTGCAGGATCTTTCTTAGCAGACAGAGTAAGGCACCATCCGTAGTCCAACCACTGCACACAGGGCCACAGCTCGTCCCACCTGCTGAGTGTCTGGCCTTAACTGACTCGTGTTGAAGGGAGAGCACGCTCTGCCTCTCCTCCCCACTCTCATTTCCCAATTGCCTGGTCAACCAAACTTCCCAAGAGGGAAGTGAGAAAACCAGATTCTCAACAGTTGGCTGTGCTAAATATGTCAGGTCCGTGATAGGATCTGTTTGGAGTGGGAGAGTACCCAACTTGGGTCCAAGGATTTTCATTTTTATTTGATGTCACTCACTATTTTTAAGTTTTTATTTTAATTCCCGTTAACGTACAGTGTAAAACTCATTTCATGTGTACAATATAGTGACTCCATACTTCCAAGCATCACCCGGTGCTCACTACAATAGGCACACTCCTTAATCCTCATCACCTGTCTCCCCCATTCCCCCACCCACCTCCCCTCTGTAACCATCAGCGGGTTCTCTAGTTAAGAGTTTGTTTCTTTGTCTGTCTTTCTTTTTCCCCTCTGATCATTTGCTTCTTAAATTCCACGTATAAGCGAAATCATATGGTATTTGATTTTCTCTGACTTATTTCACTTAGCATAATACTCTCTAGGCCTACCCACATTCTTACAAATGTCACAATTTCATTCTCTTTGATGGTTGAGTAATATGCCATTGTATATATATCCCATCTTCTTTATCCATTCATCAGTCAATGGCCATAAGAGCTCTTTCCATAGTTTGGTTGTTGATAATGCTGCGAGAGACATGGCAGGGGTGAGGCCTATATCCCTTTGAACTAGTATTTTTGTATCTTTTGGATAAATACCCAATAGTGCAATTGCTGGGTCATAGGGTAGTTCTATTTTTAACTTTTTGAGGAGCAACCATACTGTTTTTCCAGGGTGACTGCACCAGTTTGCATTCCCACCAACAGTGCAAAAGGGTTCCCTTTTCTACACATCCTCACCAACATCCGTTGTTTCCTGAGTTGTTAATTTTAGCCGTTCTGAGAGGCGCAAGGTGGTATTTCTTTGTAGTTTTGACTTACATTTCCCTGATGGTCAGTGATGTGGAGCTTTTCATGTGTCTGTTGGTCATCTGTATATTCTTTTGGGAAAAAATGCCTAGTCAAGTCTTCTGCCCATTTTTAATTGGATTATCTGTTTTTGGGTGTTGAGTTTTATAAGTTGTTTATAGATTTTAGAGACTCAGCTTTTATCATATATGTCATTTGCAAATATCTTCTTCCATTCTGTCCATTACCTTTTAGTTTTGTTGATGGTTTCCTTGACTGTGAAGAAGGCTTTTTATCTTGATGAGGTCCCAATAGTTCATTTTTGCCTTTGTTTCCTTTGCCTTTGGCAACATGTCTAGTAAGAAGTTGCTACAGCAGAGGTCAAAGAAATTACTGCCTATGTTCTCCTCTAGGATTTTGGTGGTTTCTTCCCTTACACATAGGTGTTTCATCCATTTTGAATTTATTTTTGTGTATGGTGTAAGAAAGCAGTCCAGAGTCATTCTTCTGCACATTGCTGTCCAATTTTCCCAGTACCATTTGTTGAAGAGATTTTTTCCATTAGATACTCTTTTCTGCTTTGTTGAAGATTAGTTGACCATATAGTTGTTGGTTCATTTCTGTGTTTTCTATTCTGTTCTATTGATCTATGTGTCTGTTTTTGTGCCAGTGCCATACTGTCCTGATGACTATAGCTCTGTAATATAGCTTGAAGTACGGAATTATGATGCATCTAGTTTTGCTTTTCTTTGCAAGGTTTCTTTGGCTATGCAGGATCTTTATGGTTCCAAACAAATTTTAGGATTATTTGTTATAGCTCTGTAAAAAAAAAATGCTGTTGGCATTTGGATAGGGATCACATTAAGGGGTAGATTGCTTTATAGACATTTTAACAATAATTGTTCTTCCACTCCATGACCATGGAATGTCTTTCCATTTCTTTATGGACTCTTTAGCTTTTTTCATCAATGTTTTATGGTTTTTAGAGGACAGATGTTTCACCTTTCTGGGCAAGTTTCTTCCTAGGAATATTATTGTTTTGGATGCAGTTGTAAATGGGATTGATGCCTTAATTTCTCTTTCTGCAGCTTCATGATGAGTGTATAAAAAGGCAACAGATTACTGTTGATTTTATATTCTGCTACTTTTCTGAATTCACTTATCGGTTCTAGTAGTTTTTTGGTGGAGGCAGATTTTCTTTTTTTATTTTAAGTTTTATTTTATTTTTAAAAGCTTTTTTTTAATTTAAATTCAAGTTAGTTGACATACAGTGTAGTCTTGGCTTCAGGAGTAGAATTCTATGATTTATCTCCTCCATACAATACCCAGTGCTCATCCCAACAAGTGCCCTTCTTAATGCCCATCACTCATCTAACCCATCCCCCCACCTCTCTCCCTCCTTCCTCAGTTTGTTCTCTGTATTTAAGAATCTTTTATGGTTTTCCTCCCTGTTTTTATCTTATTTTTCCTTCCCTTTCCCTATGTTCTTCTGTTGGATTTCTCAAATTACACATGTGAGTGAAATCATATGATATTTATCTTTCTCTGACTGATTTTACTTAGCCTGACACACTCTATTTGCATCCACATTGTTGCAAGTGGCAAGATTTCATTATTTTTCATCGCTAAGTAGGAGTCCACTGTATCTATACACCACATCTTTATCCATTCATCAGCCAATGGACATTTGGGCTCTTTCCATAATTTGGCTATTATTGAAAGCACTGCTGTAAACATTGGAGAGTATGTGCCCCTTTGTGTCAGCATTTTTGTATCTTTTGGATAAATTCCTTGTGATGCAATTGCTGGGTCATAAGGTAGTTCTATTTTTAATTTTCTGAGGAAACCTCCATACTGTTTTCCATAGTGACTCGACCAGTTTGCATCCCCACCAACAGTGCAAAAAGTATTTCCCTTTATTCACATCCTCACCAACATCTGTTGTTTCCAGAGTTGTTAACTAGCCATTTTGATAGGTGTGAGGTGGTATCTCATTGTGGATTTTATTTGTATTTAATTGGTGATGGATGATGTTGAGCATCATTTCATGTGTCTGTTAGCCATCTGGATGTCTTTTTATTCACTGGATTATTTGTTTTTCAGGTGTTGAGTTTGGTAAGTTCTTTATATATTTTGAATATTAACCCTTTTTCCAACATGTCATTTGCAAATATCTTTTCCCATTTCATCGTTTGCCTTTTAGTTTTATTGATTGTTTCCTTTGCAGTGCAGAAGTTTTTATCTTGATGAGATTCCAATGGTTCATTTTTACTTTTGTTTCCCTTACCTCTGGAAACATATCAAGTAAGAAGTTGCTGCAGCCAAGGTCAAAAAGGTTGCTGCCTGTGTTCTCCTCTAGGATTTTGATGGTTTCCTGTCTCATATTTAGCTCAGGTTTTTTTATATAGAGTATCATATCATCTGCAAATAGTGGAAGTTTGACTTCTTCCATGCCTCTCTGGATGCATTTTATTTCTTTTTATTGATCAATTGCTGTGGCTAGGACTTCCAGTACTATGTTACATAACAGTGGTGAGGGTGGGCATCCCTATCTTTTTTTTTTCAAGTTTATTCATTTATTGTTTCTGAGAAAGTGAGAGAGACCAAGAGAGTGAGCACATACAAGTGGGAGAGGTGCAGATAGAGAGAGGGAGACACAATCAGAAGCAGACCAGGCTCTGAGCTGTTAGCACAGAGCCCAATATGGAGCTCAAACTCACAAACCATGAGATCATGACCTAGGCTGAAGTCAACCTCTTAACCAACTGAGCCACCCAGGCATCCCATCTATCTTCCTGACTATAGAGGAAAAGCTTTTAGTTTTTCCCTTTTGAGGATGATACTAGCTGTGGGTTTTTTGTATATGTCCTTTATTATGCTGAGGTGTGTTCCCTTTATATCTACTTTGTGGAGGGTTTTTATCATGAATGGGTGTTGTACTTTGTTAAATGCTTTTTCTGCATCTATTGAAATGATCATACTGTTCTTATCCTTTCTTTGATTAATGTGATACATCACACTGATTGATTTGCAAATATTGAACCACTCTTGCAACTCAGGAATAAATTCCATTTGATTGTGGTGAATGATTTTTTAATGTATTATTGTATTCAATTTCTTAGTATCTTGTTGATACTTAGTATCTTGTTGAGAATTTTTACATCTATGATCATCAGAGATATTGGGCTGTAGGTCTCTTTTTCTGGTGGAGTCTTCCTCTGGCTTTGGTATCAGGGTAATGCTGGCCTCGTCAAATGAATTTGGAAGTTTTCCTTCCTCTATTATTTTTTGGAATAGTTTGAGAAGAATAGGTATTAACTGTTCTTTAAATGTTTGGTAGAATGTGTCTGTGAAGGCATTTAATCCTGGACTTTCTTCCAGGAAGGACCACTTCTTCCAGGTTGTACAATTTGTTGGCATATAGTTTTTCATAATATTCTCATGATTGTTTGTATTTCTGCAGTGTTGGTTGTTAGTTTTCTTCTCTTGTTTGTGATTTTATTTATTTAGATCCTTTCTGTGTGTGACTGTGTGTGTGTGTGTGTGTCTCATTCTCTTTGTCTGTCTCTCGATAAGTGTGGTTACGGATATATCAATTTTATTAAGATTTTCAAAAAACCAGACCCTGGCTTCATTAATGTATTCTATTGGGGTTTTTTTTTATTTTCTATATCATTTATTTGTGTTCTAATTTTTATTATTCCCTTCCTTTTACTGGTTTTAGGTTTTGTTTATTGTTCTTTCTCTAGCTCCTTTAGATGTAAGGTTAGGTTGTGTATTTGATCTCTTTCTTGCTTCTTAAGATAGGCCTGTAAACTACCTTCTCACTTTTGCTGCATCCCAAAGGTTTTGGACCATTGTGTTTTCATTTTCATTTGTTTCTAAATATTTTTTTTAATTCCTTCTTTTGATTTCTTGGTTGATTCATTCACTGCTTAGTAGTATGTTATTCAACCTCCATATATTTGTGGCCTTTACAATTTTTTTCTTGTGATTGACTTCTAGTTTCATAGCAGTGTTGTCAGAAAGGTACAAGGTATGACTTAAATCTTCTTCTATTTGTTGAGGCCATTTTTGTGACTTAACATGTGATCTATTCTGGAGAATATGCCATGTGCACCTGAAAAGACTCTGTATTCTTCCATTTTAGGGTGAAGTGTTCTGAATATATGGGTTAAGTCCATCTGGTCCAGTGTGTAATTCGAAGCTATTATTTCCTGCTTGGTTTTCTGTTTAGATGATCTGTCCATTGGTGTATGTGGGATGTTAAAGTCCCCTACTATTACAGTATTATCAAGGAGTTCCTTCATGTTTGTTATTGTTTTATATACTTGGATGCCTCTATGCTGGGAGCATAAATATTTACAATTGTTAGATCTTCTTTTTGGATAGACCCCTTAATAATGATATAATGTCCTTCTTCATTTCTTGTTCCAGTCCTTGTATTAAAGTCTAATTTGTCTGATATAAGTACAATGACCCTGGCTTTCTTTTGGCACCTATTAGCATGATAGATGATTCTCCATCCTGTCACTATCAATCCACAGGTGACTCTAGGATTAAAATGAGTTTCTTATAGGCAGATGGGTCTTGTTATTTTTTTTTAAATCTATTCCGATACCCTATATCTTTTGATTAGAGCATTTCGTACATTTGCATTGAAAGTACTTATAAACATTTATTGCCATTTTATTACTTGTTTTGTGGTTGTTTCTGGAACTTTCCTCTGCTCCTTTCTTGTCTTTGTCACTTTCATGCTTTGCTGATTTTCTTTAACAATATAGTTCAGTTTCTTTCTTTTTATTCTTACATGCTTATTAGTGACTTTTGATCGGTGGTTACTATTTGGTTTCTTTATAACACCCTCTGCAAGTAGAAGTCTGAATTAGGTTGATGCTCACTTAACTTTGAACCCATTCTTTTCTCGTCTCCTCCCCATGGTTTAGACATATGTTGCTGTATTTCCTCTTCTTTCTTTGTGAGTTCCTTGACTGATTTTTTTACAGAAATACTCATTTGTACTGCTTTTGTGTTTCTTGCCTTTATACCATCACTTTTGGTCTCTCCTTTCCATTCAAAGGATCCTATTTAATATTTCTTGCAGGGCTGGCTTAGTGGTTGTGAACTCCTTTAGTTTTGTTTGACTGGGAAACTCTTCAACTCTCCTTCTATTCTGAATTATAGCTGTGCTGGCATATCACCTATTCTTAATACCCTTTTCTATGGTGTAAAGAAAATTTGTAAATAAGTTTTTGCATTTTTCTTCCACCTGACTGATAGCTTCTCCAAGTTGCAGCCAAGAAAGGAATATAACCAGATAACAGATCTGCTTCATGGAAAGGAAATTTTATTTTATAGAAATGAATACCAAACAAATGTAGACCTGCTGACTCTGGGCCACTGAGAGTCCCAGTATCATTGCTCAGAGCATCATGTGGTGTCCTGACCTGTCACTTCCAGTCCAGTGATTAAACCACAAAGCCAGCTATTTTTCTTTCAGAACTTCCTTGCTGAAATCCTGATAGTAATTCCTTTATTAAGCCCCCAATATCTGCTGGGAAGATTCCCAGGTCTTTATTTAAGATAAAATGGCTGTAATCACAGTGCTGACATACAGGAAGATAGGTATTGAGAAGCCCAATGCCCATTGTGGATTTTCAGAGAATGAGATTGGAAATGCCTGTATAAGCATGTGGCGGGGGGGGAGTGTGAGGGCATTTATGTTATGATTATTCAGTTAATTTCTCAAAGATTGCTCACAGCCTGAATCTCACTAGGGGGATTATCCACTCTCCCATTATTTCAATTCTCCATTCATTCCCTAGTCTTTGAACTAATCTACCATCTACCAGCAAAGCATGCACATCCAGCCAGGCGGAATTGAGGCTTAACAGCTACTGCAGGAGGCTTGATGAGAGGTTTTTAATTCTCTGCAAATGTAAGGTTGGCAAGGAAGAGTGTCTCTGATTGTAACGATGCCCGATTCCCCCCTGAGGAAAGCACAATGTACCTTTCCAACCAGGTTTCTGTGAGCATCTATTAAGGAAAAGTCTAAGTAATCTGAATGAAACAGATTCATTAAAACGTTGGTCTAGGTGTTTAACTCAAATGTCAAAGACCCATTTTTATATTATAGGAAGGAAAACACAGTAGGCACTTACAAAATTAACTTTCCTGGTTGGGACTCCTGGGTTAAGCATCTGACTCTTGATTTTGGCTTAGGTCATGACAGCACGGAGCCTGGTTGGGATTCTCTCTTTCCCCCTCTCCTGCAGCCGCTCCTCTTTCACGAAATAAATAAACAATTAAAAAATAATAATACGATAAAATTTCCCTTCTGAGGTTATTTAGAGTATTAAGTGACTAACACATGTAGACATCTAGACCAAGCCTGGCACGTGGTAGGTGTTCAAATAGAGTAAATGTTCAGTAACCGTAGGAACGGACATGGTACCTAACAAATGCTTAAAAAGTTGTGATAATTAACAAATGATTGTTGAAACCTCAACAGTTCTCTGAGCAGCAATCCAGTCAGAGAGCTGGTCACAAAGAAGTTCCTCTTTAAAGACTGAAGGGCCCTAACTCTGCGCTGAAATTCCTGCTTTTGGCAAAGCACAGGCAATCCTTTCACCAATGAGAGTCTTCTATTTCACATCCTCCAACACACCTTGTTTATGCACCAAAGAATAAGACAGACAACCTTGACCCACAGCTCAGAAGTTCAGCAAAGGCTATTGTTAGTCATTCCATTAACTCCCCTACCCTGAACTCTGTACCCCTTGTTTAGCAGAGCCTCACACATATGACATCTCATTGTCATGTGAAGCTATGTATTGTTTAGATACTATGTTCAACGGCTAGTAAAAGACACCCAAAAGTAACTGTAGCTGAAACACATAAAGGTCTATTCTCCTCATTTATGTAATATGTCCGGAGTTTAATAGACTTAGATCTCACAAGGTGAATCCATGGTCACTAGGGACCCAAGTTCCTTCTAACATTTTCTCCACTATTAACATGTAGACACCACTCTCATGGTTGCCCCAAGACTCAAGGAAACCTCGGTCACTACATCTGGTTCCAAACAGGAAAGTAAGGAGGGGTGGCTAGGTAGCTCAGTCATTTAAGCCTCTGACTGTTGACTTTGGCTCAGGTCATGATCTCATGGTTTGTGGGTTAGAGCCCCACATCAGTGTGGAGCCTGTTTGGGATTCTCTCTCCCTCTCTCTGCCTATCTCTCTCAAATAAATAAACTTTTAAAAAGTAAATAAACAAACCGGGAAGGGAGGAAAGACCAAAGGAAACAAATTTTCTATCAGTAAAGCACATGGCCATACTCAAAAACACAGAAGGCCACAGCCTCAAGTTAGGAGCATGTTAGGACTTGTTTCCTTTAGTCATTCATTGGGTTCTTCTTCAGTCCTCTTGCTGGTGCAGTCTGTGCCGTAAATGATGTGCCAAGGGAAGAAAAGTCTCTGGATATGCTGGAGACCAGTTTTAGTGGCTGATGTGCCATGAGACAAGTATGGAGAAACTTCTCCCACTGAGGGTTAAGGGTTGGCTTGGGGCCAGGTTGGTTTAGACTCTAAAAGTGAGAACTCACGTGTCAGTGTGGTATTAACTCACAAGGGAGCAGCCGCAGAAGACTAAAAGTTGAAATCCAAAAGGGAACTCTACCTGGCTAATGCCACCTTGTGCCCCACCGCCATGCTCATGCCACCACATGCCCCACCACCTTGCCAACAGCACCAAAAGCTACATGATGTGTTGCTTAAACTTAACAAGGGCTTCTTCCCCATACCTCCATTTGCTGTTACTCCTTCCTTTCCTCTTCCTGGCAGGCCCCAATGGTCCAGCCAGTTTTTCTTTCTTTACATTATTTCCATCACCTTTGGCTAATTTCTCCCTGTAGATGTTCTCTCTTGCTTACCAACAGCAGAGCAGTGGCTACACCAGAGAGTTCGTGGGGACTGGGGATACTCTCAACTTCATCCTTCTTTGAGGCAGTCAGTGTTCTCTGAATTTTGTGTACATGCAAATCTACAGACCCCAGCCCCTTTCCATGCCTAGGTTCTATGCAGATAGACTGGAGCCATGACGGATGCAAAGTAGGACACATTATCCCTGCCATGATGCCCCAAGTATACTGAAGTCACCATAGAGAAATACGTAACAACAACAAAAAGGGTAGAGTTGAAAATCTTGCCCTTTAGTCTTAAATTTTTTTAAATGGTATTACGCAACTATCACCTCCAATCTATACATATTGGGCACGTTTTTGCACCAGGCTTTGTGTTACAACCTTGACACTCAAGAGAGAGCTCACTCAGAGTTTGCTGTCCATGAGTGCAGGCAGGAGTAAGAGACTGTTCACCTCAGCTGTCCTTAGGCAACAGGGATTGCCTTTGTGGTTTTGGTTTTATCATCTTCAAATGGGAGACAGAAATAGTATCTGCTTCACAGGGCTGTGGGCGTGAGTGAGAAGAATGTGAAATGCTTGTCCCATAATAAATACCCAGTTTATACAGGGAGCTACCCATGCCCTCAGCAAGGCACACAGTTGATAGTAAATGTATAGATAAAGATATAAGAGCATTCTGAGTGCCACAGGTGCCCCTGTGGAAGATTAGACAGGGATCAGTGGGACAAAACAAATAGGAAAGGGCCAACTCTAGTAAAGATGTTGAAGAAGGAACCCTTAGAGGAAGTGATGACTGCACTTGATCTTGAGAAGAAAGTAGGAGTTTCCCAGGTGGGAGGCAGGGATGGCAGTTGAAGCACAGGCACTGATGGCAGAAAACAGCCTGTGCATCTGGGGACAACCTTGGGAAATTCTGTAGGGTCACAATGGGACCAGAGCAAGAGACAGGGCCCAAGGAGAAGCACAGTGTGGACGCCGGGGGGCCTGCACCTTTCCAAGGAGACCGGCATGAATTTATAGAAAATAAGGACGTCTTTAAGTGCCCTGAATAAGGGAGTAACCCAGTAAGATTGATAGCATAAAAATCTCACTGTGGCAGCAGTGTGACTGGAACAGAGGCAGACAAGATGGAAAGTCAGCTAAACAAGGCAGGCCAGAATATAATGGGAATCATCTTCAAAGCACTCAAAGGAAAAAACTCTCAACCAAGAATCCTAAGTTTGGCTAAACTCTCTGAAAACCAGAGACCAAATAAGACATTCCAAACTGAGAGAATGTGTTGCTAGCATGTCCACCTTGAGAAACACTAGAGCAAGTTCTTGAGGCTGAAGGCAAGCAACCCTGGACGGTAATTTGAATCCACATTAACATAACAAAGTAAACGTAATAATTATAGATCATATAAAGGTGTATTTCCTCCTTTCCTTCTCTTAACTGATTTTAATTTTTTAATGTTTATTTATGTTTGAAAGAGAGGAGTGAGCAGGGGAGGGGCAGAGAGAGAGGGAGACACAGAATCTGAAGCAGGCTCCAGGCTCCAAGCTGTCAGCACGGAGCCCAATGAGGGGCTCAAATTCACAAACTGTGAGATCATGACCTGAGCCGAAGTCAGATGCTTAACCGACTGAGCACCACCCAGGCACCCCCAATTTTAAAATTAACTATTTAAAACTGCACTTATATATGTTTATTATTTATTTGTATAAAATTATATTTTCAGGGCTATAACATTCAGAAACATAATATATTTGTCAACAACAGCACAAAAGAATGGGTGTGAGGAAAACTGTATTAAGTTGGGCAAATGATATCAAATGGTAATGCAAATTCACAGGAACAACAAAAGAAAGCAGAAATGATAAATAGGTTTATATATCAAAAACTATAAATATATACTTTCTATCCTCTCAGCTTCTCAAGAAGACATTAAATTGTATAAAATAGTAATTAGAATAACATATGGGGGGTTATAACATATACAGATGTAATAAGCGTAATAACACCACCACCAAAAGGAAGGGCAAGGAATGGATTTTATAGGAATAATATTTTCGAATCTCAGTGGAAGTAAGTTAGTATAAAAATGATATGCTCTATAGCAAACACTAAGGAAATAACTTTTTAAATGTAGTGAAAAACTCATGGAAGACATTAAAATGGTATATTGGAAAACCTTCACTAATGCAAAAGAAAGTATTAAGGAGGGAAAAAAGGAACTGAAAATGAGACATGTAGAAAACAAAGTGGTGGATTCAGATCCAATTATATAATAATATTAAGTGTGAATGGATTAAACAATATAATCAAATGACAGAGATTATTAGACTGTACAGGAAAAAAAAAAACCAAGACCCAGCTCCATGCTGTCTACAGGAGACACACTTCATATTCAAAGATACAAATAGATTGAAGGTAAAAGGATGGGAAAAATATCTATCATCCAAACAGCAATCATAAGAAAGCCAGAGTAGCCATGCTAATATCAGGCAAAACAGACTTTAAAATAAAAAAAAGCATTAGTAGGGATTCAGAGGGATATTTTTAGTGATAAAAGAGTCAATCTACCAAGAAGATGAAACAACCCAAGAACAGACCTCCAAAATGCAGGAAGCCCAAAAACAAAAACAAAAAAACAAACATGACAAAAACGAAGGGCAGAAGCAACTGAGTAATAATAGTTGGAGGTCTCAATACTTCCGTAATGAGCAGAGCAAGCGGACAGCAAGATCTGTAAGGCACAGACGCCATGAGAAGTGCCGTGAGCCAATGAGCCCTAATGGCTGTCTTTAGAACACTTGACACAGAGCAGAGTGCATGTGCTTCACAAGTGCTTATTGCCCAGGATAGGTGACGTCAGGACACCACACATGTCTCAAGTGAATCATGCCAAAGATCTTTTCTGATCATAATGAAACAAAACTAGAAATCAGTATGAGAAGGAACTGGATAATTCACAAATATGTGAAAATAAACACACTCTAAAATAACTGGTGTGTCAAAGAAGAAATCACAAGAGAAATTAGAAAATATTTAAAGAAGAATGAAAAAACACAGCATTTGAGAACATATGGATACAGTGATAGCAGTACCCAAAGGGAAATGCATAGCTCTAAATGCCCCTTAAAAAGAAAACCTCAACTCAATAACCTAAACTTTCACCTGACACACTGGGTAAAAGGTGAAAATAAAACCTAAAGCCAGCAGAAAAAAAGGTAATAATGAAGATTATGGTGGAAATAAATGAAGTATAGAATACATAAGCAATTTGAGAAAAATCAGCAAAACTGAATTTGGCTCTTTGAAAAGATCAACAAAATGGATAGATTTCTCACGAGATTGACCTAATTAACAAGAGAAGACTCAGGGTGCTGGACGGTTCACTCAGCTGAGCATCTGACTCTTGATTTCAGCTCAGGTCATGATCTCACAGTTCAGGGGAACAAGCCCCACGTTGGGCTCTAGACTGACAGCCTGCTTGGGATTCTCTTTCTCCCTCTCTCTCTCTGCCCCTTCCCCACTCGCACATGCCCATTCTCTTTCTCTCTCTCTCAAAATAAATAAACTTTAAAAAAACAAAAAGAGAGATTCAAATTACCAAAATCAGAAATGAAAAGGGGACCATTACTACCAATGTTACAGAAATTAAATGGATTATAAAGGAGTGCTATGAATAACTATATGCCAATAAATTTGATAAATGAGCTGAAATGGACAAATTCTTAGAAATATCAAACAATGAAGCTGAGTCAAGATGAAATAGTCTGAATCAACCTATAGCAAGTGAAGAGATTTGATTCATAACCAAAAAGATTATCCATGAAGAAACACCCAGGGCTTCTGTAATTATAACAAAACATTTAAAGAGGAATTAATGCAAATTTTTCACAAACTCCTCTAAAGAATAAAAGAGGAGGGGCCATTTCCCAACTCATTATAAGAGGGTAGGACTAACCTGATACTGAAACTAGACCAAGCCATCGCAAGAAAATAAAACTTCAGAGCAATATCTTTTATGAATATGGATGCAAAAATCATCCAAAAATACTAGCAAACCAAATCCAGCAGCATATAAAAAGAATTACACACCATAACCAAGTGGGGTTTTTCCCAGGCATGCTAGGTTGGTTTAACTTCTGAAAATCAATTAATGTAATACACCTTATTGGTAGGTTAAGAATCAAATGCCATGTAATCATCTCGATAAATGCAGGAAAAGCATTTGACAAAACCCAAAATAAAAACTACTAAACAAACTAAGAACAGATGAACACTTTCTCAATCTGATAAAAGGCATCTATGAAAACTCACAGCTGATCTCATATTCAGTAGTGAAAGCCTTGATTCTTTCCCTCTAAAATATGGAACAAGACAAAAATTTTCACTATCACCACTCTTATTCAGCATTGTAATGGAGGCTCTAGGCAGGGCAACTAAGCAAGAATGAATAAAATAAAAGACATTAAGACTGGAAAAAAAGTAAAACTATATCTCATGAGCTTTAATATAGAAAAAACTAAGGAATTCTCAAAAAAAAAACCTGGTGGAACTAATAAGTACAGCAGATTTGCAGAATGTGAGTTCATTTTTGCAAAAATCAATTGTATTTCTATACACTTTAATGAATAATCCAAAAATGAAGGTTAAAAAATAATTCCATTTAAATAGCTCCGGAAAGAAAAATAATATATAAAAACCAATTTAATAGAAGAACTTTAATTTAATAGAAAACTTATATACAGCCTGAAAACTACAAAACACTATTGAAAGAAAGTAAACTAGATCTAAAGAAAAAGGTATCTTAGGTTCATGGATGGGAAGCCTTAATATTTTTTAAATGACAATACTCCCCAAATTGATCCACAGGACTCAACAAGATCCATATCAAAATACCACTGGTTTCTCTGTAGAAATGGACAAGCTGAGCTTAAAACTCATATGGAAACTCACAGGAATATCTTGAAAAAGATAAACAAAGTTGGAGGGCTCAGCCTTCCCAATTTCAAAACTTAACTATGAAGCAACAATAATCAAGACAGTATGATAAGAACAGGATAGACATAAAGATCAATGGAATAAAATTGACAGTCCAGAAATAAACTCATATATCTATGGTCAGCTGATTTTTGGCAAAGATGTTAAGGCCATTCAATGGGGGAAAGCATACAATTAAGTAAAGGAATAAAGGAATATATAGGAGTTCCATTTTGTACATGTGGAGTTTGGCATGTTGGTAAAACCCAAGAATAGAAATGTCCAGAAGACAGTTCTCTACACAGGTCTTGAACTCAGAGAATTCAGGCTGCCAATACAAATTTTCATGTCATCATACAATCAAGTGGCAATGGAGGCCATCAATACTTTTCCACATTGTTACAGAGTCTTTGTTCCAAAATCTTCCTATGGTCCTTTCCCTCAAAGGCAGGGTTCCTAATCCTGATGTGGTATGGCCTCCTCCTTTCTCCCCAGTCCTGACCACACCCTTCCTTGAGTGCAGAGAGCGGACTACACTCTACACAAGGCCCCTTCCTCCCCAAAACCCATCAATTCCTAGCTAGAAGTGGATTATGAACTTCAAAGGGGATTCCAGGTTTCCATCTCACTAGAAAGGTCTCCTTGAAGAAACTTTCTGAAAACATGGACCTTAGGTACTGACGTATGCTAGAAATCATCATTATCGACACAACAGAATTCCTAACCAAATAAATTCAAAGCATTAAATTAAACCACATGCAGGCACTTTACCAGAATAGTCCCCCAAGCCCTTAGATTATCAAGGTGGAGAGTAAGATAACAAAAAAAAAAAAAACCTCACATCTGTGATATTGCCAGTAAAGTTTAACTTTAATAGATATTAAAGATTTCTTTAATATCTATTCCCATTAACTGATATTAAATGATGAAACAAAAGCCCATAGAGGAAATCAATATGGTTACTGGTCAATCATTTCTAGTTGGTATTTAGGTTTATAAACAAGATAAGAAAATATATGCAATGATTTTAGCAGGTATGTAGTATATGATAGATGCACAATAAAAATACATTTCTTCCCTTAACATTCTCTTTCAGCTAATATTTTTTGATGGTTTATTATGTGTTAGGAACCATGATGAGTATTTCCTCATATTCTTTCATTCTTCCCTCTGCCTTCTCAACAACCTTGAGAATTACAAGCTCCTATCTCCACTTAACAGTTAAAAACATTGCATCTCAGAAAGCCTCCATCATTAATTCTCAATCACCTCACTAAAAAGTGGTCCATCTGAGGCTGTATTTCATGCCCTCTGACTCTAAACCCAGAGGTCCTTGCCATCCACCACACACAGTCATTCTTCATTCTTTTCCCCATTCATTTACTGTCAATCAAAATACCCAGACCCATGACCCTCATCCTGTCTTAGAACCTCTCTTTCTATTATCCTCAGTAGAATCTGAAACATAACTGTAGACCTTCTTAATCCTAATGCCATCTCCACTGCGTTCTCTGGACTACCTCCATATTCTGTAATCCTCCTTTCTCCACCTCTTCTCACCCTTGCCTCTACTACAAATGTTATCTGGATGAAATGTGCTTGAAGATTAGGTAAAGATTAAACTCCTTGATGACTTAAGGGCCCAGGTCAAATCACCAAGTTTACTCAATGCCATACCAGCCAGTCAGTTAATGGTTCTTGGTGTCTACCTATGCCAGACACGTGTGTGTGTGTGTGTGTGTGTGTGTGTGTGTGTGTGTGTGTGTGTGTAAATTGTCTCTCATCCTCATGACCACTATTTTCCAAATAAGGAAACCAGAGTATAGAGTGCTTTCCCCTGATCTTAGAGCCTGGGGGTAACAGAGTCAGCTCACACCCACAGCCATCTGATTGCACACAGTATGCTTTTTGCTCTATAACAGAAATCCTCAAATATCTCTCCATAAACTGAGGCCTATATTATCACAGACTTTCCACCAACCCACAGCAAAATAGGAACAGAACAATATTAAAAGTGTAGTGGGGATAGTCCGGGTTAGTATAAAGACACATTGTTGACAAGAACCATCTTTTATGCTCAGATTATGCCCTTTCTGCCTTTTTGGTGTTAAGGTCTCTTTTCTTTGTGAAATGATCATGAAAATAAGTGGTAATTCTTTTTGATGGTTTGCTGGTAATGTTCTTCCTTGACACCATGAAAAGTAGGTAACTATACGGTAGTTCTGTATGTTTCATCTATATGATATCTATCCAAAAGGCCCAAATGAAATATTTATGTCATCAGCTAATCTAAAAATGGTGATTTGTGTTTCAGACTGATACTTTGAAATAGATTTTGTCAAGAGTAATACTCTTTGGAAAGCAGCTAAAGGATAAGAGGCCATAGGATAAGAAGCAAAAGGGCAGAGAGGAGGCTAGCAGGGCAGCTAAATGTATGAGCAGTACACAGGGTGAAGGGAAACAGTGATTTAACACTTTTCCCAAGGATTTTGTCTGGGTTCTTATAAATGCGATTGAGAACTAAAATTCTCAGCTAGACATTGCTTCTCTAAAATTTCTTCTGAAACATTTTTCATGTGTATTATTACCTCCGTTATCCTCTGAATAGTTATGTATAAGATCTTAGGTATTACCACCACCCCCTTTTGTGAACTAAGCAGACAGATAAAGGGCTTTTTCTGTATCTTCCTATTGGATTAATAATCACTATTCTCTCTTTAAAATGTATTCCTGCATTTAAACTGTACTTGCTCTGTCCTTTCCCCAGCCCTCACCATCCAGTGTAATATAACACCCATTCACTGTAATATAATACCCATCTGCTGTAACATAACACCCATCCAATGTAATATAACACCCACCCACTGTAATATAACACCCACCCACTCTAATACAACACTCACCAACTGTAATATAACACCCACCCACTGTAACATAACATCCATCCACTGTAATATAACACCCACCCATTGTAATACAACACCCATCCACTGTAATATAACACCTATTCACTGTAATATAACACCACCCACGGAAATACAATATCTACCCACGGTAATATAACACCCATCCACTAAAATACATCACCCACCAACTGTAATGTAACACCTATTCACTGTAATACAACATCCATCTACTATAACACCCATCCACTATAATACAGCACCCACCCACTGTGATATAATACCTATTCACTGTAATTCAACACCCATCCACTGTAATATAACACCCATACACTGTAATGCAACAACCATCCATGTAATATAACACCTACCCCCTGTAATATAACACCTGTTCACTGTAATACAACATCTGTCCACTGTAATTCAGCATCCATACACTGTAATACAACAACCATCTATGTAATATAACACCCATCCACCGGAATATAATATCCATCCACTGTAACACAACACCCATCCACTGTAACATAACATGTATTCACTGTAATATAACATCCACCCACTGTAATACAACACCCATCCACTGTAATATAACACCCACCCACTGTAATATTACACCTATTCATTGTAATACAACATCTATCCACTGTAATATAACACCCATCCACTGAAATACAGCATCCATCCACTGTAATACAGTACCCATCCTCTGTAATATAACACTCATACACTGTAATACAACAACCATCCATGTAATTCAACACCCACCCACTGTAATATAATGTCCATCCACTGTAATATAATGTCCATCCACTGTAATATAACACCTATTCACTGTAATATAACACCCATCCACTGAAATACAATACCCACCCACTGTAATATAACACCCCTTCACAGTAATATAACACCCACCCACTGTAATATAACACCTATTCACTGTAATATAACATCCACCCGCTGTAATATAACATTCATCCACTGAAATACAACACCCACCCACTGTATTATAACACTTACCAACTGTAATATAACACCCACCCAATGTAATATAACACCCACCCACTGTAATATTACACCTATTCATTGTAATACAACATCTGTCCACTGTAACACTCATCCACTGAAATACAGCATCCATCCACTGTAATACAGTACCCATCCTCTGTAATATAACACCCATACACTGTAATACAACAACCATCCATGTAATACAACACCCACCCAGTGTAATATAATGTCCACCCACTGTAATATAACACCTATTCCCTGTAATATAACATCCATCCGCTGTAATATAACATTCATCCACTGAAATACAACACCCACCCACTGTATTCTAACACTTACCAAATGTAATATAACACCATCCACTGTAAGATAACACTCACCCGCTGTAATATAACACCCATACACTGTAATACAACAACCATCCATGTAATAAAACACCCACCCACTGTAACATAACACCTATCCACTATAATAACAAGCATCTAATGTTTGTAACAAGCAGACCCCACTTGTAAGTGGTTTCCCTGCAGGCATTCTTTCATCAGTCACTTGTTTGAATGGAGAACACATTTTGCCACAAAACAGTATAAACAGTGATTGTGTTTTCAAGGTCCCTCCTAAATGTTTGTTTAATGAGCACAAACCTAGTGTAGAAAGTGAAGCTTCAAGGCCTCTATGCAGAGCAGACAAATGAGAATACGGACATGAAAGCCCTTCCGGCAATTTACCTGAGCACGGGGCTGAGAGGGAATCTGATGGAAGGCAGGTCCAGGGCCCTCCCGCTGCCTCCGTCTCTGTCTACAGACCCGCCCCTGGCTCTTCCTTCTACACCCAAGCCCCAAAAATTCTAAACTTTAGAGTTCTCTTCCTCAAACCTTCTATTTCCTCCATACAACTATGTTAGAGACTTGAGAAGACACAGCCTAGTGAACAAAGGTTAATATGCAAATGATTTTTAATAAAGGACTACAGATTATAGAGCCTGGAAGAGAGTGAACAAAAGAAATGTAGGAGCCAGTGCGCCTTGGCCATTCCTATTTTTTCCTCCAGCTTTGCCCTGACTGCTCTTCTGAAATGTTGCAGTCCCTTCCAAAACTGTCCCCGCACACGGTATCCACCCTCTGGGGACACAGTAAACGCTTTGGAAACACAGTAAATGCTTTCCACTTTTATCTGTGCTGCAGTGATCGGTAGAGCTCAGTCCCTGGCCCACGGGAAGGTTCTAGTGGCCCTCCTGAAAAGGGAGTTTGGGACACTTGGCGTCCACTCCTGTCCACAACACTCCATCAGCAGCTCAACCCACTTGTCACTTTGACCCGACTACTTCTTTCCCAGTGTGAGGTCCCAGCCAGTGTCCACACAGCTCTGTCCCCAGCCTGCAGCCAGTGCTCAGAGCCACCTGCCAGGCGTGCTGGGGAGATGGCTGTCATCTGCAGTAGTAGGAACTGGCTGACCTCTTTGGACAGGGTGGGGGGTGGTGTCCACCCTGGGAATGTGCCCACAGGGGACTCTGAGCTGATGAAGAAGGAACTTTCTCACACTTAAGACCAAGTGTGCCTAACTGCCTACGTGCCGAACCGTACAAGTCACGCTGATTCATAGTAGTCACAGTCTGTTTCACAAGGGACAACACAGATCACAAAGAGATGTAGTCAACAGTCTTCTGAGTGATCACTACATGGCGGTTGCTGATCAAGAAAAAAAACCTTAATCTACTATTCAGTCAATCGTATAATCTTTCCAGGAAACAAAAGCTATTTAATTCAATTCAACTGATTTAAAAGCAGAGGTTCAGTTATCCAGAAATTTCTTGCTTCTGATCTTTATCTGTTGACTGTTGGCATGTGTGTTTATTCGTTCTACATTGTTTGTTCAACTCTTCCTCCATGGCTGCAAAGCAAGAAGCCCATGAATAAAAAGCCCCCGTGAAGGTCTTTCAACTGATTCTCGGATGAAAATCTAAGCCCACAGATTCATGCGTGGAGGGGATGGGAGATAATTGAAACAGTAAATAAAGCACAAAAATATATGTAGAGTTCCCCTCAAAAAGCAGCGTGTCTTTTTTTAATTATAGGAATGTGCTATAATGTATAGAATAATTCTAAGAATTAATAATTCCAATAGTAATTCTAAGAATATATCTGTTTAGAGCAAATGATTCCCACATTAGCAGTCCTGGAATCTCAGGAACTTGGAAGTGATACAGCGTGTGTGTGTGTGTGTGTGTGTGTGTGTGTGTGTGTGTCCCAGAGATATAGAGAGAGACATATACATGCATTTAGAGTTCATCACAGCCCTGGCTAAAAATGCTGGAATTACACCAAGTCACCTTCATTCAATAAAAACCTCTTAGTAACATTATAAAATAACGCTTCTTCCAGCTATGACGAACGAAAAAGGAAAATGGAAAAAGACTACCCAAAGAACACGGAAGAGGAATTTTCAGGAGTTAATGGCCAAATAGATGCTGCCGTGGAATTAAATGGTGAGTGTTTCTACCAAAAACTTTGTTTACAGAAACGGTAACAAGAAATCTGGTCTCTGCTCTCAAGTAACAGAAAACGAGTTTCCAAATGGGAGTCCCTAGTTCTTATTTTTGGTCCTGCGTCCCTTATAAATTTAGCTCACCAGATTACTAGAAGGAGTATAAAATGTCCACATCAAGATTCCCTCTTGCAAATAGAAAGTTTTAAAAGTACAGCTTCAGTCCATTGGTCAGGTACATCTTGAAGGCCATCCAGTCAAAACTGCCTTCTTCATCATGAAAATGCACATATTCTGAACCCTCCAAGGGCCTTTCCCCACCCCATCACCCAACTCCTGAAATTTATTATGTAGCCAGGAAAAGTTGAATTAACAGAGCCAGGTGGAATAAATGAGATTGAATCTTGAGGACCAGTCTACACACTCTTCAGGAGTATAGCACAGAGCTGGACTCCATTCAGAAATTAAAAGACTCTTCCAGATATGTTCTCTGCTCTTGTGGGATGGCTAACTAACTCTCAGAAATGCCCCTCCATCCAACATAAATAAGTTTTCTAGAAAACAAGACAGTCTATAATTTCATAGAGTTGTATGGCCGTCTTTGCAACAACTCCAACGGGTGATCTGAGGAAGAAAAGAGGAGGACCAGCACCCACAACTGGAGATTTCACGGTGGGACATCAGCCAAGTTGTACAGAATGGCCAATGGTTCACTAGGGAGAGACGGGGGAAGGGATTTCCTGGAGGGCATCCCCCAGGAGAAGGTGACAGATGACTGACAAGTCAGTGACCCTCTGCTCCACCTGACAAATCTCCAGTTCCCCTGTGGTACGACCTACAAGTCTTCCATTTACAGATCTTCAAGTCATCTTCAGTAACCACATTTTCAACTTTGTCTCTTTTAGGCTACATTTACTTCTTTTCAGGACCAAAAGCATACAAGTATGACACCGAGAAGGAAGATGTGGTCAGTGTGCTGAAATCTAGCTCCTGGATTGGCTGCTAGACAGGAAGGTCTCATGTTTTCTAAGGGATGAATGCGAGTGCAAGCAGCTGGTCCCTGGACCATAAGGACTAATGCAGAATGTAGGCTAGGGATCCTTCTCGTGGCCTTCAATCCTAAGGGCAAGTTCAAGTTCATCAAAAATAATTACACTTCTAAATTTCTTCATGGTTATGAATTCTTAATTTTAATCTAAATGGGAAATTTCTATAGATGGTCAAACTCACATGAAATCAGAATCAACACAATACTCTCTTCTGTGAGACACCCACTGCTTTTGTTTCTTACCTAATATACTGAAGCAAATTGATAAATTTGGGTTTTTATTTCTGAGAAGAAGTCTATTTGTGGATTCCCTGACATATATTGTAAGTCTTTTAAAAGGACATGTCATCGCCACGCAAAGTTTAATTATTCTTTACAGTAGTAGCTTTCATAGCCTTTACATTTGTTGTGGTGAGTATAAATATGTCCATCTGTACTTTGAACATATCACAAACAAAATACCATATAAGTTTTATTTCCCACTATTTTTTGTTTAACTCTGTGCTCACTGTCTTTCAAGCAGGTCGTGGTGGGCAGACCCACTCAAATACATTTTTGGACTAGGCAAGAGATGGACACTTTGCAACAGGAAAACATTTTTTAATTTTTTTTCTAATGTTTTATTTAATTTTTGAGAGAAAGGGAGACAGTGTGAGCAGGGTAGGGTCAGAGAGAGAGGGAGACACAGAATCTGAAGTAGGCTCCAGGCTCTGAGCTAGATGTCAGCACAGAGCCTGTCGTGGGGCTCGAACCCACAAACCGTGAGATCATGACCTGAGCCAAAGTTGGACGCTTAACTGACTGAACCACCCAGGTGCCCTGCAACAGGAAAATTTTAACAACAGCCAATAAAAATGCTGTATAAGAACCATTCCTCATTTCTCTTCTCAGTTAATATCTACTAGCTTCCATCACACATTATTTGGCAACAGACTCCATGAGCCTATAGAAAACCCAAAACTGGAGATAGTACATATGAAGATGCAGGAGAAATGACAGATGTTCTGTCCATTTCCTGCCTCCTGACAATAAAACACCTACAGTGACACTGCCTCTAACCACCCATGTGAGTCTCTTCAGAGTATTCCATGTAGGGAAGTTTGTTTAGTTTTTCTTCAAGCTAAACCTACTTATCAGTACAGATAAAACACAGCTGTTTGTCATTCTTCTGGGTTTTTTTTTTTATCTGACCCTCTAGAATATAAGGAGTCAAAAGATGAAATGATCCTAACATTAGATGATAAATATATTTAGCAGACTTCTGTCACACTATCAGCTGTTACGTTGTGTCCTTTACCGAATTCCTTCCTAGTGTTGAGAAGGGATGGGGCCAAGTGCCCGGGTGACTCAGTTGTTTGAGTGTCTGACTCTTGATTTCATCTCAGGTCATGACCTCACAGGTTGTGAGTTTGAACTCCCAGTTAGGCTCTATGCTGACAGCATGCAGCCTGATTGGGATTCTCTCTCCCTCTCTCCCAGTCCCTTCCCCGCTCGTGCTCACTCTGTCTCTCAAAATAAATAAATAAACTTAAAAACAAAAGGAAGCAGAGGTAGGGCCCTCACTGGAGGTGACTCTCAACCCTCCCCTTGGCTTCTGTTACTGAAAGTGGCTATTTATAGCCTACCAGATGTCGAATCTTTGACGGTTGACAACAAATTCCAGAAGAAAAGTCACTTTTGCAGACATAGCTAGCTGAGGAGAACTGCTTAATAAAATGGCAATGAGGAAAAGTGGTCTGGCGGGTCCTGGAGAGGCTGAAACTAGTTTCCATGTAACCAAGCGATCCCACTCCCTGGTGTCTGCCTGTGAGTCAGGTAGACAAATCCACACGAAAACGTGCACACAAATGTTGATGGCAGCGTTTTTCAGCATCGCCAAAAAATGCAAAAGTGCCCATAAAATGATGGATGGATTTTTTTAAACGGGTAAATCTATACAATGGAATATTATTCAGCAATTTTAAAAAAAGCTAACACATGCGACAACATGAACGGAGCTTCAAAGTAGTGTCCTAAGAGACCAGACCCAAGAGGCCACATATTCTAGGATTCCATTTATATGAAATGTTTAATAAGAAAATCCACAGAGACAGAAAGCTGACACGTTTGCCAGGCATCAGGGAAGGGGCAATGGACGGTGACGTCTAAAGGCTGGGGACTTTCTTTGTGGGGCGATGGGAGTGTTCTACAAGTGATAACGGTGAGGGTTGCCCAGCTCTGTGAATATGCTGAAAGCCATTGGATTGTACATTTTAAGCGGATAAATTGTATGGTGTGTGAATTACATCTCAATAAATCTGTCATCTTAAAGAAAATAAGTCAGGAGATCAAGGTGGTGTGATGATCTCTGCGGGCTAAGCTGTCTGGCCACCTGGGACAGGGAGCAGGAGACAATGAAGCTCTCGGCTGAAGACATCTGACGCTGAGCGTGACCAGCCAGAACACCCCCGGGGGCCCGGTGCTAGCCCAGGGGCATGTGCATTGTAGACACTTCACTAAATGAACATTACTACAAGCAAAAGCAAGTATGTGCTTTGAGGTCTGACAGGCTTCAAACCCCAGCTCTGTTACCTTTTAGCTGTGTGATGTTGGTCAGTTCCTTAATCTCCATCTGGTTTCTTCCTTACCTCTCAGCGATATTTAGAGAATTAAATATACAAGTCAAAATACACAAAGCTCTTAGTCCTGAGGACCCTCTGCAATTGTTGTTTTGAAGCAATTAGTAATAATTTTGTTATGAGACGTTTCAGAGAATGTGTCTCCATCTGTTGTGATAGCTGAAAACGTGACAGCGATACGGCACCACGAGGACTGATGACCCGTGACCTGAGATTTTTCTTTTCCAAACTGCAAATTAAATCAACAACCAAACAATATGCTGACTGTTGTTAACTCCATCCCCCCAAAATGAATCTTACAAATTATTGTTTCTTTGTTGAGCAAGCAAACTTCCGGCTCCCAGGTAGAGTTTATGTATTTTAGAAAGACAGTCTTTCTAAAGCACAAGAAATAGTGACCGTGCTCATGCCAGAACTCAGTGGGAATATTTATATTCCTATCTGAAACAAGACTTTGTGCAGAAATAATTTATAACATGTATTCATTGCTTGGCTCCAGAGTGAGCACTAAAACGTTTTGTGAAGTAACAGTTTTGAGCACAGTGTGGTTCTACTGCTCATCTGGCAAAGGAAGGAGTAAGAAGAACAGAGTTTTCTTCCTGATGACCCGTGTGCATTATCTTGTTAACCTCAGTGATCCCTGCTTGACGGGCGGCCCAGAAGCTTCTGGAAAGCACCAGAAGGGCTGCTGAAGGACACGTGGATTCACCCAGGTGGGGTGCTTCCCTACCACCCCTCCATGGACTTTTTCAAGGTGAGGACCAAGCTAAACTCCATGCAGCCTGCAGAGAAACAGAGACCCAGCTCGTCCATCAGGTCCTCTGTTCTTTTCCAAATAGTCATTAGGAAACACCTCCAACCTCCCTTTTACATAGACTCCAAACTATGCAGTTTCTTTATTTGGGGTTCTGTTTGACATATCTTTATATCACCACAGCACCGTCAAGCCTCTGTGTGTGTATTATCCGGGTGTGCTCTTATTCCTGTTTTTAGTCATTGCCGTCTATAATATTAGACTTTTGTGAATATTCATAGTTAAAACTACCCAGTGACGTGCGATCTGAGAAGAAATGTGTAAAGCTGGTCAATGGTTTGGAGTTTTCAACTCCCATATGGAGAATAGCAAAGTCTAAGCCAAAGGTTTCCTGCATTTGTCCCCTGTAGGCTTGAGTAGAAGGGATAAGTGACACTCTCTGATCACGCCCTCTGTGGCGCTATCCTTGGTGCCCCCACCCCCAAATGACGGTCAACGTGACCAGACTAAAGAACATCCTGGTGTACCCAAAACATCCCAATCCCTGCCCCACTCCCACCATTCAGACTCCTGTAATCCAAATGAGAGCAGAACTGGGATTTGCTGGTAAATACATTATAGTAAGATGTTAGTGAATGACTCTGGGTTCCAGAAGAGAATTCTTGTAGTGCACATATCCTGACTCCTCCATTAATCTAAATCTGTCATGCTTTCCTTTAATTTGTGTATCATTTTAAACGGTGGGGGATGAAATTAAACTTTTGTTGCACAATGCAGCATGTTGTCCCTACAAGAGTGGGAGGAGACACCAGGAAAGTTAAGGTTAGACAGACTCAGTGAGAAAACATCTGCAAAGACCAGTTGAGAAATGACCCATTAAATCCATTTCAGATCATCTGCAGTGGGAGGAGAAGGGAAAAAGTATGTCTGTGTAAGTAGCCAGAAAACCCGAGCTTGTGATGCAATGAAAAGTAACATGAGCTTTACAGATTGAACAATAAATGTGTTTACAGCTGTCTCTGCAGAGGATGGAACAGCATAAGTCCTGCTAGGGGCCCGTCCTCGGAAATCCCGGGTGCCCAGGACTTGCAGGGTACCCCTCTCCAAACTCCAGACATATCCATGGTGCACTGGCAGTTTCTGGAAGTTGGTAATTTTATCGGCAGTTTCTTTTGAAAAATGTCATCTCTTCCATGAACTATTTTGTCACCCCCATAAATAATCACTTCAGTCCATTCGAAGGACCCAGTTACCCTGCCTTCGCCACCCTCAGGATTCATTGAGTCCATGCACAAATATTCATGAAGCACAGACCTGATGTTGACACTGACCTAGGCTCAGCTGCTTTCTGGTGAAGCTCTTGCACCCGAGGAACATACATTCTGATGGGAGAGACATTCCATATTCAAGTGAACAGATGTAGACGTAATGAAAGACACTAAATGTGCTTTGAAGATGATAGATAATGCGGGGAGAGGCTAAAGCATGTTGGCATGCCATTATAGAAAGGCGTGTTCGGGGAGAGGACTTCCTGGGGTGGGGACTCATTCAGAGATGTGAGTAAAGTAGGGCAGAGCCATGGGGGCCCCTCAGTTCAGGCGGAGGAAGCAGCACATGCAAGGCCTTAAGGCAGGAAGGGGCTGGGCAAGTGCGAGGCACAGCAGGAAGGTCAGGGCGGCTGGAGGCAGGGAGGGAGAGGCCAGGAGAAAGACTGAGATCAGAAAAGAAGGGTCCCCAAACTACGAGAGCCTTGCCGGCCACCAAGGAAGAACAGCTTTGCACTAACTAGACAAGAAGGTTCTGAGCAGGTGCATAAGGTGACCTCAGTTATGTTTCGGAGAATCACTGGCTGCTAGGTGGCAAACATCTGTAAGAGCGAGGGGAGGCGGGAACACCAGATGGTGGTTTACTTCCAAGGTAGAGATGGCGAATGCACCGACCAAGAAAGCAGAAGTGAAGGCACTAAGATTGGTCAGATGGGAAATTCTCCAGGAAAAGCCAACAGGATTTGCTCCAACAGTGTATGCGGGGATATGGAAAGGAGGAGAGTAAAGAATGAGTCCAGGTTTGGGGCTACGTGAGCGGGAGAATGATGGGAAAAGGGGAAACTGGGAGATGGACCAAGAGCTGCAATTGTGAACTAGGTTTGCCCACATGGTCAAGGCCCAGCTAGGTAGATGTAGACACCCGAGTTCAAGGAGGCAGTGGGAGCCCTCACCCCCACAGACCACCCTGGAACTTGGGGCAGAAATGCATTCTACATGAATAGGAAGGCAGGTAAAAATAATTCCAGTGTTTTTTAATCACATTCAGTGTCCAGTCTACTAAGCCAGGCTCCCTCCCTTCTTCCAGAGGCTTGGGTTTTCTTTTTTCTTGGTTTAATGTTTCTTGGTACAAAAATCCAAGCACAAATCACAAAAGAAATAACAAAATTTTAAGGATTGCTCTCCTAGAAGAAAGCTGTTTGTCACTTAAGAACTCTAACTGAATAGGATAAAAGAACTGTCAAGATTTTTTTTTTTAATCCATTTTGTTCTTAGAGTGAAAACACCTGTGTATTCTCACCAAGCCTCAGAGGAGACAGGCAATCTCTACCACATTCTTCTGTCTTTACCTGAAAACCGCAGTCTCTGTGTCTTTACCACATTTCCCTGCTGAAATCAGTGTTCAAGTCCACAATTTTTCCTGGAACTTCGGTCCAGCCAGCCAGTGGAGCTGGTACAGAAAGGACCAGTCTGGCTCGCCAGCAGGCCAGCGTACCGAGGTCCAGGATGAATCCCAGATTTGAATCCTTTCACTCCTTGGCTGGTCCCGGAAATACATTCAACACTATAGTTTTTCAAGCATCGTTGCATACCTCATCTTTGAGACTCACAGTAACCCCCGGCAGGTGTGACTTCACGGTCACACAAGTAAGACTAGAAAAGGGCGTGAGCTCGCACAGAGAGGAAAATCCACATCAACTGCCGAGTAGCATGGAGCACACGTGCTACGGGAAGCCTATTAAGTTAAAGGTGGCAAGAGAGAAGGAGAGAGAAAAGAAGGCTTGGATTTTCCCTCCTCCAAAAGAACTTGAAGTTCAGTTCTATTGTTTACATAACAGTACTCTAGTGATTAGGTTTTGCTGACAGGACTTAGACCTTTTCAGAAGTGCAACCACTTTATCAAGCTCTCTCAGTCTCTCCATTTCTCTCCCTCTTTTTCTTTCTTTGTTAATCACAAGTTAGTCGCAGAAACTTCTGGATGAGTTTCAGCCAGCTCAGATTTGGTTCCCAAGCTTGAAACCCACGTAGGTTATGTGCGTACGAATGAATGGAAGTTTCCCGCGTTGAGAGCAGGGTGGAGACCTGTCTTCTCTTCAGGAGCAGGTGTTGAATTTTGCTGAATTTTGTGTGCATGCTGAAATGGCTAAATAGATGGTTTCTTTTAATCATAAATTAAATGATTTTTCACACCTTCAACTGATCTTGCACTATTTCTGGAAAAAGCTCCCTTAGTCACGAAGTATTATCCTCTTGATATATGGCAGGATCGGTTTTGCTGACATTTTGTTTAAAATCCTCACGTCTGTGGACATGGAGCGTGTCAGCTGAGATTTTCTTCTCTTGTGTTTGGTTTTCATATTGGGTTTACGCTACTCTCACAAGATGAGGTAGGAAGCGTATCTTCTCCACTGTTACTTGGAAACAGTTTGTGGCCAGTGTTATTTTTTTTCTTAAACATTTACTAGAATTTACCGGTGAAGCCGCCTAAGCCTGGAGTTTTCTTTATGGGAAGGTTTTAATTACAAATTCAATTTCTTTAATAAATCTAAGGCTATTTAAATTTTCCAGTTTCCCTGGGTCCATTTCAGGAAATACATGATTCAAAGAAACTCCAAAACAAGCCACCTCTTAATACATGATCACATTTGTATAAACGCTCCCAGTGTGTTTGGATACCGGTTTTCAGTGTGTGAACTGTTTTTGGACACCTTACTCTCCTCAGAAGCGTCACTCATGTCCTCTGTGAGCTCACATTTCCATGGGATTATCAGCTTCCCTGGTGAGGGGAAGGGTGAAGGCCCCCATCTGGGTTTGGGGCTCCTTGCTGGGTTTAGAACCTGGGAAGGAACGGAGGCACCTCGGGGCAGGTGCTCCGTGATGGAGTCTGGACTCAACCGCTCTGCTGTCTCATCCTCGTCAGCACAGGGTTCTTCCCTGACCATCATCTCAGAAATCCAGCCTCAGGCTCCGTGATTTCCCGGGTCTGCGGCTCTGCCTGTAATGTTTGTAGGGCCCGGTCAGGAGCAGAGGGACAGAGCGGATCTTTCCGGAGCCGGCCAAGGCCGCCTACATCCTGTTAGTGATTTCTCATCTCTGCTGCTGTCCAGCGCCAACTCCACCTTGGCTTCCTCAACAACATTTGCTGAGTACCGCTCGTGATGCAGGATTATATCCTCAAACAAAACAAGAGCCGCCACCCCGAGGGAGCCTCCCCAGGACCCGAGGAAGATGGGACACGTTAGACCTAACCACGCGGTAGTTAGACGGTGATGGATTCTATGGGACAAATAACTGAAGAGCCGCGTCAGTAGATTGGGACTGGGGGCCTGGAGCCTAGTATGTAATTTTAAGTCTGGGAAGCGGCGAGAGCTTCCCCTAGCAGGTACAGATTAGTATTTTCATGAGAAAACAAACGAATTTCTTATTTAACAAGTACATAAAATGGATTCTTGTTATTATACTTAACAGTGATAAATCACAGGGGAAAAAAAAAGCAGCTTTTTTGATAAAACCAATTCTGATTTGCCAAAGATCTACTGTTATGATGTGAACATAATTCTTAAGATGTTTCTGAGTAAACATTGTTTTTTTTTTACAAATTAGTACATTTACCAAATGAAAACTTTATTTTTCTTATCTCCTGTGAATTACAGGATATTACAATTACATAAGGGCGTATTTGCCGCTACGAACGGGGCGGGGGGGGAATCCAAACAGAGCTTCTTTAATTTAAAAGACATTATGATCCAACTCCTGAGTGTCCGCCTGTGTTAATACCTTCCAGAAGTTGTCAAGAGTTGCCCACTCTCCAGCTGAAGGAGGAGCCCTTTTTAGTTCAGACACAAATGCACACAGATCAGAACCAGAGCCTCTGACACTTCAACCATGAGTCAAGACTAAACACAGATACAGAAACTGGTTTACGTCTCAGGCCGTTCTCCCTTCACCCGAGCACAACACTCTGAACTGACTCAAGCTCACAAACTGATGAACAGACAGACCAAAGGGACCCACCACCCAGATTCTATGTTGTTTCTCCCCCAACAGACAAGCCATCTCTACCATCTCGTTAACCACGCGGTTATGCTAAATCCCAAATTCCCAGTCATCGGTGCAGCGAATTGAAAATAAATTCTTGACTTTGGACAAATCGGAAAGAAAAACAAAATACAAAACCAGGAGAGAGAAAGAAAACCCAGAGAATAAGAGAGTAAGCAAAGCTAAATCTCTATTGTCACTTGGAACTCTCTGGAAGCCAGAACAGGGCATGGCCAGCTCAGCACCCAGGACTGACTACACAGGACAGTGTCCTCACACTTCTCGGTGCAACTGCCAATATTGCTAAACTATGATTTCCTAAAATTAGGGTAAAAGCGATGACTCTCAAACGAACAGAAAATGAAGATGTGTCAAAGAATTTGGAGATTTTGGAGAACGTATTTATGCTATTAGTGCTGATGTGATTGTGCCAATAAATGCAAAACTGGTTAATATCCTATAGGTCAATAATTTACCAATGTTGCATTTGAGCATTTTATCTCTATGGTAAAATATACCTCTTCATTCCTATGGACAGGATTGTTTGTGTTACCGGGGCGCCGGGTGGTTCAGTCGGTCAGGTGCCCGACTTCAGGTCATGATCTCTCAGTTCATGGGTTGAGCCCTGAGTCAGGCTCTGTGCTGACAGCTCAAGGTCTGGAGCCTGTTTCAGATTCTGTATCTGCCCCCCTCTCTCTGTCCCTCCCCACTCAGGCGTGTGTGTGTGTGTGTGTGTGTGTGTGTATACATGTGCATGTACACACTCTCTCCCTCCTTCTCTCTCAAAAATAAATCGTTTTAAAATTTTTATTAAGTAATTGTTTAACAAAAAGAAGATTATGTTACTGTGAACAGGAAAAACTTGCATGGTTACTAGTGTTCCTAACTGAGTGTTTATCCCCACTAGGTTATAAAACAGCCTGGTCAGTCAGAGACAGTGAAATAATGAAACAGAACCAGATCCTCCTGGAGAATCAGCGAGACCACACTCAGGACAAGTTCGCCAGAAGAACACTCAGTACTGTCTCTTTTTCACCCATTTCCAAGTCTGATAACGGTTCCTAACATGTAAAATAAATGTTAAAAATGAGATTTCCCTCACTAGTTGACTCAGTCCTACATAATTAGTTCTTTGTCCGGCAGCATCTTAGGCCAGCAGTCTGCTTTGCTATGCCCGTCTGGGCTAAGAAATCAGCAGTAGTGCATTAGCTATAATCCTAGCTGATGGCTAGGATAATTTGAAAGTTAATTCTAATATTCATTCCTAATATTATGGGGGAACTTTGTATTTTTTTCTTTTAGTTTTTTTTAAATGTTTATTCTTGAGAGAGAGAGAGAGAGAGAGAGAGAGAGAGAGAGACAGCACAAGCAGGGGAGGGGCAGAGAGAGGAGACACAGAATCAGAAGCAGGCTCCAGGCTCTGAGCTCTCAGTACAGAGCGCCACACGGGACTCGAACCCAGGAACCCTGAGATCATGACCTGAGGCGAAGTCGGGGGCTTAACCGACTAGGCCACCAGATGCCCCTTTTTTCTTTTTGAAGTTACTTTTACAAGTAAAATTAACATATTTAAAGTGAAAATTAATTAAACCCCAGTTTCTCCTCCCATTGTGCCAGGGACAATTCTTCAGAAAGTTGCTGAGAGGCCAAGCTACCAGAAGGCAGGACACAGAGTACAGTGGACATGGCCGTGGGGGCCATCCGAGCACCTGACCACCGTGCCTGGCTCCTTCAGACCCAGGGAAACGCAACAGGCCTGGAGCCTCCAGGGAAGGCTGAGCATTTCCTCACCCATATTTACCCAGCTTTCAAGCCCACACCTGATAGGAAACTGGAGAGAAGTCTACACTGAGGCCGCACGGTACCAGAATAATTGGGTAAGTGAAAACTTTTTCATCAAGTGTTTCTGGGTATAGCTGGTTTTATCAAAAGCATAAGAACCCCACCTCCGCCTCGGCATTTGAAGTTTTCACCCTTGAGGTTTTGCTTCCTTGCAAGCAGAGAATGTCTGGAGACTCGGGTTTGGGGCCACTTGCCTCCTGGCGATGGTGGGCTCGAGGGAGCCCGTGAGCAGTGCACCCTGCTGGCCCCCGGACCCTTGCACTGCAGACAGCTAACCAACATCACTACCATTCAAACCACCTACCCCGTGCCCTGTGCTCCTGGGAGCAGAAGACACCAGCATCCTAGGGGAAATCTTCCTTGCTGTCAAAGAATATTCATTTTCATTACAAAGAGAGCTCGCATAAGTCAGATGGCCCCAACAGCAGTGACACAGGTAGCCTGGAGCTGGGGAGCTGTGCCTAGCAATGCCAGAAAAGTTAAGGGTGTGAATAATAATGGAGGAGGGGGACCTGAATCCCATCCTGAAAGAAATACAGGATCAAGGCAGACAGAAAAGCAGGAGTAGGCATTCCGGGAAAAAGGAAGAAAAGTAATACCAGAACTTGGGCAGACAAGGACGAAGAGAAAAGGGACTCGGGTAGAATGTGTGCCACATGGAACGTGGCAAAGGACCTCCCTTTGGTGGCCAGACTGGGTTGAATAAAAAGCAAAAGTTTTCATAGGAGAAAACAGAATAACAGTGAGTGTGTTAAATGTTACGCCAGGCATTTTTGCCGCATGATGTCACACAATCTTTGAAGAAAAACGAACCTTTGTGAGGAAAAGGTCCCTATCATCCCATTTCACAGACAAGGACCCACGTGAGACTCCAGAAGTCAAGTGAAATTTGCACCCAAATCTTCCGACCCTGCCGACAGCATCAGGACGGCCTCTAGCTGCCCATCATGGAGGCCGCAGGGCTGCAGCTGACCCCAGCAAGCAGGGGAGTGAGCCGGTACTGGGGAGTGAGCTCGCACTGGGATCGAACTCCCACCCTGCAGTTAGTAAATGCTGAGGCACTGTTCCTGTGGCAGGTGGATACATTTGTCAACAGAGGAGCAAAGAAGACACTCTGGGAAGAGAAATGGCTTAAATCACAATGCTGAGAAAACAATGTAACTCCTTGAAGAGTAGAGAAAACAATGTAACTCTTTGAAGAGCAATGGGGGAAGTTCTCACTGATACACTGGGCTTACCAAGGTAATGTTCCTGAAGAAGTCCACTTTTTTCAACAATTTTTAAATGCTGGTTACAAAATGGGATTTAAAAAAATGGAGCTGCAGAGAAAAGAAGTTTTGTTAAATAAAGCCTGGTTTTAAAACTCTGCAGCTTCCCAGTGAAATCTGGACATGGGGACAGGGGACACTGGGGCAGGGACAGACCACGTGGGACACAGGGACAGCATCAGACCACAGGGGCAGGGATAGACCACAGGGACCACGGGGGCAGGGATGGGCGGCAGGCAGAGGCAGCCTCCCAGACCTACAGGCTGCGGTTCACAAGGACACCAAGGCAGTCTTGTCCTGAGCGCTGCAAGGCAGGCCTGTGTGCACCTGCTGCCAGGACCCTGGGCTCAGTCCTGTGTCCTGCACGGGTGCTCTCAGGAGCTCCACAGGCTCAGTTGCACACGGCCCAGCAGGGGGTGGCAGGATGGACCCCTCCAGGTAGGGCAGGGGTGTGGATCCTGCGAGTGCTCAGAGGAGCTAGGGAGTCAGTGGGGGCCATGTCCTTTCATGACCTTTCCCACAATGGTCTAAACTAAGTTACCGTTGCATTAAAAGCAACAATCAGGTGAGCACCTGCTGTGGAAACAGCTGACGTATATATCCAGAGGAGGAGGAGAAACATATGACAAACCCCTTGCTTCTCTTCAGAAGACACTGTTACAGATTCAGTAGATGCAAACTTACTCTGAGAAATTGCTTCTGAGAGTATAAACGCTCACTCTGAGTTCTGTAGGCAATGCCATCATGGCGGGGTAGTGGCAGGTGGTACTCCGTGGACCAGAGTTTGTGTAGCCCCGGTCCACAGGACACAGCCATTCATGCACACGTGTGCCTTGTGTTCAAACCTGTTATCCTGTGAACAGAATCATTCGGCAGATTTCCAAACTAAGGATTGCATAACTAAGAGTCAACTGTAAACTGTGTATACATTATACACATATCTATGCATTTATACCATATACATTTATATACATATTTGTACCTATGTTGTTTACATTTCTATGTTATATACTCATATACAGTGTCTAAAAACAGATTATGTATGATATCTTCTTATACACTTATATACAATATCTAGAAACAAAGGAGATATAAAGAAAGAAGGAGAGGGGCGCTAGGTGGCTCAGTCAGTTAAGCAGCCGACTTAGGCTCAGGTCATGATTTCACAGTCCCTGGATTCGAGCCCCGCGTCGGGCTCTGTGCTGACAGCTCACAGCCTGGAGCCTGCTTCAGAGTCTGTGTCTCCTTCTCTCTTTGCCCTTCTCCTGCTCATGCTCTGTCTCTCTGTCTCTGAAAAATAAACAAACATTAAAAAAAATTTTTTTAAAGAAGGGGAAGAAGTAATGACTATTTCATAATTACAGAAAAATTATTTCAACAAGGCCTTATTTCTTAAACATTGAAACTGCCTGAAAAACTACAGAGGAGAGAATAAAGGACCTTTGGATTAAACTTTGCCAAGGAACAGTTTAATTCTTATGCAAGTTAAGAATGTCCTTGACAAAGTGGTGAAGAATTTCAGAGTCCTGATCACACCCAGAAACCGTGCCTGGTGGCTAGTGGCATGGGACCCACCCTCGGCCCCTCAAGGATGTCGGCCAACTCCGCACCAAGTATTAATTACTCTTCTAATGACCAAGCCCAAAATTTCAAAACAGGACTACAGGACTAAACTGACGACATTGTGCCAAGAACTACATGGCGGCAAAGCTCAAGACCCTGGGCCCCAAACCACAGAATTATTAAAGTGTGGCACAAACAGCCCCAAGTTACAACTGGGCTGTCAGCCAGCTCTTCAGAACTCAGTAGGTATTTCCCACAGTGGTGACCACACAAGGTACAGAGCCTGGGGTGCTGTCCCCCATCGAGTCCTGTTGTGGGATTGATGACCTGCACGCATCCAGCTCAGACATACCACACACCGTCTCCAGAAGCAACTGTCCTGATGGGGTGCATGCACTCCAGGGCTCCAGGTTCTCATGGGGCACCTGTTTCCCCCAATGCCCCAGGTTCTCACGGGGCACCTGTTCCCCCCAGGGTCCCACATTCTCATGGGGCACCTGTTCCCTCCAGTGCTCCATAATCTCACAGGGCACCTGTTCCCCCAGGGTCCCACATTCTCATGGGGCACCTGTTCCCTCCAGTGCTCCACATTCTTACGCGGTACCTGTTCACCCCAATGCTCCATATTCTCACAGGACACCTGTTCCCCTCAGGGACATTCTCATGGGACACCTGTTCCCTGCCAGGTGCCAGGTTTTCATGGGACACCTGTTCCCGGCCAGTGCTGCCCTAGCCCTTCACAGGTGCTGTCTCGTGGCCTTCATAGCTGCACACTGACTCATGTCTGTACTTTCCGGGTTCAGGCTCAGGGCACTCGTCCTGGCCTCTTTTCTTGCCGGGTGAGGACTGTGCCCTGCTGGATGCTCTGAGTCCTTCTTCCCTAGGAGAGCCCGAGGTGCCTGCAGGGACACACATACCTTGCATAACACCCCCCCCCCACCAAGGGCAAAGCCGCACTGGGTCCTGTGTACAGGCTCTGCCCTGCACCCCGGACCCCGATGCCAGGTGGGCACTGACGAGCATGGAAGTCGTGCAGATGTGCAAGGAGGGAAAGATGGCGTGGCCAGGTGGTGGGCAGCTGACCAGTGAGGTCCCAAGCTCCGATTTGGAGAGCGCAACTCAGCTGGGGTCCTGGTGCTCTGCCTGGGGTGACACGGCCTGTGGGCCGTGGGTGTGGGAGCAGATCCACACACACCCGGCCCTGCCCAGGGGAGGAGATGACTGGACTCCCCCTGTGGCTCCACGGCTCTGTCTGCAGTTTCTGAGTGCAGTTTCTTCCTCATGCCCTCACCGCCTGGGTGGGGATCGCATGCAGATGCGGGGTGAACCCGGGAAGGGTGCCCTGGGCCTCCCCCAGCCCACGGGTGGAGGTCTCTGCGCACATCATCCAGTCCCTCTTACGGTTCCTGCAGCCCTGAAGGGCCAGGGCCTGGGACACTGCGTGCCTCCTTGAGACCCATGCCCGGGCCCTGCTCTCCGGGTGGAAGCTTCCCTGAGCTGCGTTTCAGCTCACGTGTCCCTAAACTCCCAACCTGCGGGGCACATTGATTTCTAACTCCAAATACAAAAATGCAAGCCCTGTTCTGTACCCCCGTCCCCCACACCTGCCCAAACAGGGCCACCCCTCAGCCTTTGATGCCCCTCATGCCCGGGGCCCTCTCCTGTTGTCCCAGCATCTCTGCTCCTTCTCAAGCTCCCCCGGGAGGCCGTGTCCCGTCACCCTCCAGGCCGCTGTCCCCTTCAGCAGGGACGCAGCTCCAGAGAATCACAGCTGCAGGGCTGGTGTGAGGGACACATGGCACTGAAGGGGGAGATAGGAGCCCAGATGGGGAAACAACCTGCCATTTCACTTCGAAGCCCCTCACACCCCCTCCTACACGAGCGTCTTCTCCCACCTGCTTCTCTTCTTGGGCCCTGAACTTCCATGGCTGCTGTGACTTCATCTGCCCCTTTGTTCACTTCCCCAGGTTCAGAGGCCCTTGAACACATTTTGGGAACCACCAGGAAAACCAGGAAACTCCTCTGGCCTCATCACACCGATCCCTTTCACTTCTTTTCCCTCTATTCCATTTCCTGGAACTTGACTTCCATGATCAAAATGTCACAAACGATATTCTCCAGAGAAAACCACCAGGCAGTAGCTCCAATCTCACAGGTCTCCAGTTCAGCTTTTATTAGCTCTGGGAGAGTCTGCAGGCCTGAGGGATGCAGTCTGGTCCCCCTCACCTGGTCACCTGTCGGGGCTGGGAGTTTCGTCCTCTTTCGTGGATAAACACTTCTCACAGACACCGTCTCCTGGACAGGAATCATGTCTCCTGCTTCAGGCAAGAACTCGGTTTCAGGACTGCATGTATCAGAGAATGCAGAAGGTTCCTCTCCCTCCTTCCCCCCTCCCCGGGAAAAATAAGGCTCCCCTGGATAATGATGGAGCCAACACAGGAGGCAACAAACACACAAAAGAACATTCAAGATCTAATACATTTCTAACTTCAGGATGCAAGAGGTTCACGTAAGAGATACTTGGGTCCTGCCTCCTATGGAGAAAGAAGCTCTTTGTTCTCCCCCAGGACTTTATTTCCCAAAATGTCCATCCTGCACACCTTGTTTCCGTGTGTTCTAAGCAGATGCTGAGGCGGGAGTTGGATAATGTATCTGTACACTTCCAGTTGGCAGGTTTTTGCTATTTATCTTTAACGAACACGGTGTCCCACATCAGGGAGAATTTGGAGATGTTCTTGCTGAACAGTGAGCCCAGACAATGAGGGCTCAGTGACTCAAACCTCCTGAAACCGAGTCCAAGATGCCTCATGCCCACGTGGGCAAAACCCATTTCTCCCATCTCCCGGGTCCTACACCTGCCTGCGTTTGAACAGCAGATTCAAAGGGTGGGAATGTGGGATTCTAAACATGGGAAAACAGAACCTGAGCTCCATCGCTACTGTCCTTCCCGGTGACCACGCAGAGGTTAGGTTTGTACTTAAGACATTTTTCACTGTTGAGATGTAGCGAAGATGCTAAAATTGATCCCAAAGAGACATAGGTAATTTCTAGAATTGATGTGAATTGGGGATTTTTTATGACTCTGACAGATGTCTTTGTAAGTGTAAGACTTTTCCTTATCTGTATATTGCTTGCTCCATGTGAAAGAAATTTTTCAAAATTAAAATTGATAAAAATTGTTCTTCAGTTAATTATGAGGAAAGACAGATTGACAGGTTTTCACACAATGATGCAAAGATCAATTACAATGGAGTTCAGGCTCAAAAACAAAACCTGTAACTTTATTCATTACTGATAGGTTATTACAGGGTTTTTTCCCCCTTTTTGCAACATTAATATAATTTTCCCTTTCATACTTGAATTTTTGTGTTTTGTAAGATATCTAGAAAATCCCCAAGTACGTTATAAAGACTTTATTCTTTTTAAGTAATCTCTGTACCCCCACGGGGGGCTCACACCCATGACCCCGAGATCAAGAGTCGCACGCTCCACTGACTGAGTCGGCCAGGCGCTTCCTTGTTTTATTTTTTTATTTGGTTTCCTGGCATGGTTATATATAAAATGTTCAGGAACTGAAATTTTCACTTTCTGCCTTCCTTTTCCAGTCAGTATTCTTACTCATTTCATTTCCTGATTGGGACTGAAAATGACTTGGTCATATCAAGAAAGACAGTGTTAAAACGTGACTCACTCTGTGGACCATACACTCAAGGTTGGCTTCTGCCACTGGCGGCCAGAGGTGAGGGCTGGGCTGGTTTCAGAGCTGGAACCAGGGGTTCCAGGGGTGAAATCAGACCCCAGGGCGTGTTTTGCCTGAACTGTGTGGTGTTGGGTCACATGATATTGTTATTCATTCATTGATTCATTCATTCATTCAAGTTAGCTGAGACTTTAAAAATCAGGAGTTTCAATGTTAAATAACATTTCTGGGCTCCCTGGGGAAATCTGAAAATCTCGGAACCATGGGCGATGGCTGACACCAGCAGGGCTGTGATTCTCCACTGTGGTCACCAGTTCGTCCTGTCCCCACCCTGCCCTGAAGCTGAGCTGTGGCTGCAAACTAGCACTGGTTTGCAATGAACTGCAT
>PJEM01004926.1:80359-141810 GCA_004023845.1 Helogale parvula
GGGGGGGGGGGGGGGGGGGGGGGGTGCATATGTGTGCATGTGTGTGTGTGAGCGTACAGGAGAGAGAACACAGCATGGCAGGTATCAGTGCCAGGGGGCAGGGGGACCCAGAGGGGACTTGGTTTTGGCATACTGAAAGGCATTTATTTTCAAGAACAATAATTACTGATCAAGTTCTGGGCCATGTTCCCTGTCTCCCTATTGAACTGCACTTTCTGAGCACCTGTGGTATCTGTGGCGGCACTTACTGAGCACCGCTGAGTTACCGGGCACTGCCCGCTCCTGTCATTCATCCCCCCCAGTTCTTTGCGCTCAAATTATCTCCACCCCGTGGTTCCCAAACTTCATGTCGACATACATCAAGGGGCACAAGTGAACTGATGAGATAGAAATACAACAATTCTAGACATTTGTGGGACGCTGTACAGGTTAGTAGCTCAAGGTAGTCTGTGTTTTTAATACCAGATTCCTTTAAATGTCATCACACTGCAAAACTGGATTTTCCACTGCTGCTATAATGAAAAGCAAATACTGTCCAAAAACCATTGCAGATAGATCTTATTCCAAAAATCAAACAGGTGTACACATCCTATTAATAGGAAATTGTGGTAACAAATAAAATAATTTTTCTTTCAATTTATGTGTATTCTTTCTTTGAATAGTTCGAAGTTTTTAGAACAAAAATCATTTTAAGTTAATTTGGACCCACTTCACAAATAGGACTGTTGGACATTCCTTTTGACCTAAAGGCACTCAAAACAATCGCTGAGACTGAGGAAACCAAAAACAAGAAAGTTTTAAAACCTCTATATGAACCCATTTTAGAGATGAGAAAACAGGCCCAGAGAAGTCGAGTAACCTGTCCAAGATGATAAAACTGAGATTTAGCCAATGAGAATCCAACTCTAAAGTCCATGTTTCTTTTACAGACTAGCTCTGTCCACACAAACAAACCCAGGATCAGACTTGGCCTCTGCCTCAACGGACTCAGAAACGTAGCCATTCTGTGGTAAGAGCTCCACTAACCCTCCCAGCACCACGTTACCCATTCCCCTTATTTATAACTTTCCAGGAACTTCCGTTCTGTTTCCCAGTTGATGTTCTCTTTCTGGGTCAGAGCATAGCATACACCAAACTCAGGGCCCTGGGGGAAAAGATGATTTCCCCAGTATCGAGTAAGTCTGCTCCTAATGTATGGAGACATGATGTCAACTCAGGCTGGTCCGTGACTACACGTGGGTTGTGGGAAATGCGGAGCGAGGGGGCCCCATGAATCTGATTCTGAAACCCATGGCGGGGTTACCGAGGAACCAAGGGAATCTTTCTGGGTTGGGAGAGTCCCAGGATGGAATGACCAGCATAAGACACGAAGTGAGAACTACTTTCATATGGTAAACATCAGAGAAGTCTTTTCTTCACCACAAATGAATGCAACTTCTTCAAAACAAACACAAAGGCAAAAGGAAATCCTGACAGCAAAAATTGTGAACGAATGTGTTACCAAATGCCACACACACACACAAGTAGCGTCATGGTGTCTAACTTAATCAAGATTTGCATGGCCAAAAATAATGAAATGCAAATCATCGACAAACACCAGCTTTTAACCTTGAGGGAAGATTGGGGACTTTCACACTCGTTGCTATATTCCCCAAGGCTTTCTTGTCCATAGGTACTTAACAACCGTGAGTGGGTTGGATTGAATCAGATTATTGGATACTAAGAGTGAATTTGAAAATTCTACCACGAGCTAAAACAAAACTCTCTAAAACTCTTCTTAAAAAAAAAAAAAGACCACTATTAACAGATGAATTTTATGGTATGGAAATTTAGCTCAATAAAAAGCTTTTTTAAAAAAAAACTATATCTACAAGGCTTTCTTAAAAATCACACAGATGATAGTTAAAAGCTTTCTCTCCATAATATAGAAAATAACTTATTTTCCATTCACATTTTTTATGTTCATTTATTATTGAGACAGAGAGAAACAGAGCATGAGTAGGGCAGAGAGAGAGGGAGATACAGAATCTGAAGCAGGCTCCAGGCTCTGAGCTGTCGGCTAATGCACTACTGCTGATTTCTTAGCCCAGACGGGCATAGCAAAGCAGACTGCTGGCCTAAGATGCTGCCGGACAAAGAACTAATTATGTAGGACTGAGTCAACTAGTGAGGGAAATCTCATTTTTAACATTTATTTTACATGTTAGGAACCGTTATCAGACTTGGAAATGGGTGAAAAAGAGACAGTACTGAGTGTTCTTCTGGCGAACTTGTCCTGAGTGTGGTCTCGCTGATTCTCCAGGAGGATCTGGTTCTGTTTCATTATTTCACTGTCTCTGACTGACCAGGCTGTTTTATAACCTAGTGGGGATAAACACTCAGTTAGGAACACTAGTAACCATGCAAGTTTTTCCTGTTCACAGTAACAAAAACAATCTCTTACTTTAAAAAAAATGTTTAATGTTTATTTATTTTTGAAAGAGAGAGACAGACAGAACATGATCAGGGGAGGGGCAGAGAGAGAGGGAGACACAGAATCCAAAGCAGGCTCCAGGCTCTGAGCTGTCAGCATAGAGCCCTACGCAGGGCTCGAACTCTCAAACCGTGAGATTATGACCTGAGCCGAAGTCAGACACTTAACCGACTAAGCTTAAGTTAGAGATTAACTGCTGTGCATGCAGGTGGAGAGGGGAGAGGAGGAAGGTTCCAGGTGCATGGCCTGCTCTTAGGCAAATGGGGGAGGGGAGAGAACGCTCATGTGTCTGCTCCTTCTCAATTCCCTTCAGCTCAAAATATTCCTCGTGTCCAGGTGGCATAGTGTGGGGTACCATGTTCTATTCCCCTTCATAATTGAGGAGGGGGAAAAATTGATGCCTGCATTACTGACTGTAGCCTCGCTCGGGGGTGACTCTGAGGGACAGGCGTGAGAGGTGGCATTTCCGGTAAGCAGAGCCCCGAGTCACATGTTTGCTGTTGATGTGGATGATGATAAGCAGTCATGGACTCAGGGAAGCAGGAAGGGATCAAAGTAAGAACAGTCCTAACTCTCTGGACTCCCTCAGGGCACTTGACCGGTTCATCAGTGTCCGGAAGGACCAAGATAGAAAGACGATGAGATCAGAGACAGAGGCCTGGAAAGCTCACCCGAATGAATTTATGCAGGTATGCAGCCAACGTGCCGGTCTCTATGTCTCGCCTGAGTGCTCACAGGAGACTTTCCACCAAGGAGGAAGCACGAACACCTGTGTGCATGGGGTGACGTGTGCCGTGGGGTCAGCCAGCCTCTGCCCTCCGCTGCCCCATGAGCGTCATGGGTCTGGGGGGAGCAGCATGGGTGGAAGTGGGGGGTCTGTGAGCCCATCAGGCTGCTGCTGCTGCGCATCTGGTGAATCTGTTCTAGACACTGAGCCCCCAGCAGGGACCATCTGAAGTCAGATGTGGAAGATAGGAATCTGCCTCCGTGGCCCTGAGAGCCCCAGCTGGCACCCCGCGGCTGGGCTAACCGTTCCTCCTCTGTGCTCTTCAGTGTCTCCGCAAACACGTGAACGGTATACCGACCATGTTGTCTGCTAGTCTTGTGTGACTGTTTTAGCCAGGGTACCAACTTCTGGAAGGCAGATTCTGGCTGTTACGCTTCATGAGCTCCCTTGCCTTACCACGGGGCCAGACCAGACACCATATGCTTTATAAATATTTGGTGAGTTAATGAGTGAAAAGAACTCACCCAAACATCCCAGTGAGGGGTACTAAGGATAAGAGTTCTCCTCAGTGAGGGATACTAGGAGCCTAAGAGATGAAGCAGGGCAGTGGCCATGGGTTTGGAGAGTCGTCTATCCTTCGTCTAACCGCATAGGCCCCGGCTACAGTCCTCATGTCAAGATTAGGTAGCTATCCGTAACCACCCTGGGATTGGGATGGAAAGGGAATCAGACCCGACAGTAATCCAGTTGGTGAAACCATTTAGGTATCTGCTCAGTATTAATAACCATGATGATCACAATGACACAAGAACCAGGTATTAGAAATCTGTCAGTGACTTACAATCTGGCATGGTGACTGGTATGGAGACAATGCTCCCTACGTGTCGCAGAATGAATGACCGAATGCCTGAACTAATGAGTGAAAGGAGGCACGCAATACTGACAGGACTATGGGCTTCACAGACAGGCAGGCCTGGCTCAAATCTAGCCCCATCACAAATCACCTATGTAACTCTGAACCTAAAAGAGAGCCCCCTGAATTAATTTGGTTGAAAGCATCAGAAAATCAAGCCAAACCAACAATCAAAAACCAACCAGACAAGTGCGTGGGGATGGCATCTGCTTGCACGATCGGGAGAGCCAGGTAGTGGGAATCCCTCCGCTCGGGCTGAATCTCCAGACCAGGTGGTCAGATTGGAAATCTGAACACCTCTGCTCAGTTTTATTCTCAGACAAGTGTTCTTTGTGTTGTAGTAAGATGGCCATTAGCTGCCCCAAGATTGCTTGGTTCTTGTCACTCGTGTTCTAAGCAGAAAGAACAAGACCCTCTCTCAAAAGTGTGTACATCAAACCCAGAAAAGCCTTCTTACTGGCACTTCTGAGGCCACCTGCCCACTTATGGACCAGTCACTGCATCCAAACCTGGCGCAGGGGGCTTGTTAAGTAAGACAAAGAAAGGACTAGGTAGGTCGGGGAGGCACAGTTCATAAAGGAAAAATCACCAAGCGGACAGATTTGCACTATAATTTTGTGTCTGCACAGATGTGATGATTAACAGCAAAATCACATGTAAAGAAGCACTTATTAAATAGTATAGTAGCCATTATTAATAACAAAGTATCTTTATTCAAATACCCCCAATCACATCTTTTTAAATGTTGAATTTTATGTATCATACTGCCTTAATTTAGAAAACAGAAAATTACAGTGTTCTCACTGAAAACTAAGGAGAACCTGGCAGTTACAAACTCTGATTTAGAGCGAGGCCTTTATGCCCTATGAACACTGAGAAACTTGATCTCATTATCAAGCTGGCTCATATAGTCAGCATTCTTCTCTTGCTTCTTTGCTGAGTTAAGAGGAGGGGGAGAGACTAAATGCACTTTGGTGTACAGGATTGGACCCTGGCACAGAAAAAAAAGTTAGTGAAAAAACTAGTGATATCCAATTAAAAACGAGCTGATTACTAGTAACAGGCCAATGGTAATTCCATTTTGATCAATGAATCATGATTCTGTAAGAAGGTAACACTCAGGAAAGCTGGGTGCGGCATACTCAGGAACTCTCTCTTCTGCCTTCGGAATCTTTCAGTAAATATACAATTATTTTAAACTAAAAAGCTTTTCATAAAGGCAGATAACACAGGAACAAAATACTCGGAGGACGTGCAAAGCAGGGGAAAAGACAAGTAAGCGCCTGCTCGCCAGCACCTTACAGTCCTGTGGAAACAGGAAATAACTTAGGGAACAGGGCTTCACCCTGTGACAGAGCAGGGTTGCACAGAGATTAAGGGGACAGACCGCCTGTCCCTTCCACGTGGTCGTTGTGTGATACCAAGTTATTTGAACGCTGCACCTAGGTGTCTTCACCTGTGCGTGAGGGGAACGATACTACTTATCAGCGTTGTCTTCAGGATTCAATGACCCGTAAAACACTTAGCACAGTGCCAAGTATGTGGTAAACTCTATGCATGTTTTCTATTGATTATATTATAAAGTACACAGATATATAGCACTTACTAAGGGAGGCAGAAAAGCCTAGCGTAATCAATTTCAACAATATCAATGATCATAACTTAAAAATAATTCAAAGACCCATTGGTGACCTCGAATCAGAGGTGTCCGTGTGTCCAGCATGGTTTAATGGGCCATCTGTATTATTGCATTTAATGTTCAAGATAATCCCGTGAGGTAGTGTATCAGTCAGGATTCGTTGAGAGTGATAGGAATTACCTTTGCTAGTTTTAGAAGAAAGGAAAAACAGGAAATGATCTGTCAACAAAAACCATGGGAAGGCCAGACCTCCAGGAAGGACTCCCAGAACAACACCGAAAACTGACCTCAGAGACCCCTCCACCACAGCCTGGGACCTGGAGGTCTGTAGGCTCTTCCATGCAAAGGGGGGTCCTGGGGTGCCATCCTCCCAGCTGCCGCCTGAAGACCTAAAAGCCACACTCACAACCTTGGGCTCCCAAACTATACAATGCCCTGTTTGAGCTCTGTCTCTGTCTCTCAAAAATAAATAAATAAATAAATAAACAGATGTTAAAAAGTTAAAAAAAAAAAAAGGAATGAGCCAAATTCAAGGACAGGATGCAGACACGGGGCAAGACTTGAACCCATCATGGAACAGACAGTAAGTAAAACTCTAGAATAGGTCAGATCACCCAAGAAACATTCGGACCACGAGAAGGAAAGGGGACAGAACCATGAGGATTGCCAAGAATCAAGATATGGGCAGAAGAGGGGAGTTTAAGAAAGTGGGGCGCACCGTGGGAGAAAAGCCAGGAGAGTCTTTTACCACAGAATCCCCAGTGTCTGTTGCCTCAAAAGCGATTGAATCCCATTAGGACCAAGAAGCATCCTCCAGATTTAGCAACAGTCCCTCCTCCACTCTGCTGCTGCTCCTGCACACTTTCCTACTCCAGACACTCCCTGGCTCCCCATGAGGCCTTTGAGGTCAGGGTATATGTCTGTTCCCTTCTTTCTCCCCAAGACCAAGTGCATATAATGGATAAATTAATGTTTTATTGCACAAATGCATAAATCTCGGGACAGAGATATAGATTTCTTACTGATGCTAAGTCCATCCAGCTCAGAGATGGGATCAGGAAAAGGCCTTGTGTCTCTAGCAGAGTCTCATACACAAAGGCGAGAACTGCTATGATCAATTGGAAAACAGGGGGCGCCTGGGGGACTCAGTCTGTTAGGCATCCGACTTCAGCTGAGGTCATGATCTAATGACCTCATGATCTCAGAGCCCGTGTCCAGGCTCTGTGCTGACAGCTTGGAGCCTGGAGCCTGCTTCAGATTCTGTGTTTCCCCCGCTCTCTCTCTCTGTCCTTCCCCTACTTGCTCTCTCTCTCTTTCTCTCTATCAAAATAAACATTAAATATATATATATATATTTAATATATAAATATTTATATATTAGCAAAATGTTTTAGGAAGCATTCCTAGCTGGTTTGGGGAAAAGTCCCCTCCCCATTATCCCTTGCCCTCACCCTTTTAGTCTGTGTGACACTCCTTTTAAAAAAATAGAAAATCATGAAAAGCTGTGGCCCCAGGTTAACGAGAGCAGGGGCATTCCATTGGCAAAATGATGGTCTAGACCAGGCACGGTGACAGAGCAACTTTGGACCAGGTTGTAATCCTGGGTGTGGTCCTGCATCCCGGCCAACTCATTGCATTGATGTGAAAGCAGCAAAATGATAGTTCTACTGAAATAGCCGTTCAGGGGCGCCTAGGTAGCTCAGTCAGTTAAGCGACTGGCTTCGGCTCAGGTCATGATCTCACAGTTCGTGGTTTCGAGCCCCACATCGGGCTCTGTGCTGACAGCTAGCTCAGAGCCTGGAGCCTGCTTCAGATTCTGTATCTCCTCCTCTCTCTGCCCCTCCCTTGCTTGCACTGTCTCTATCAAAAATAAATAAAAAACAAATAAGGAAGCCAAATGGCAAAACACTGAAGACATGTGTGAGAAGAACTTAATGACCTCAGGTCATTCAGGCCAGAAGAAAGAAAAACTGAAGGAAATCTGCTGACCAAGTAAAGGGGGAATGCATGACCCCGCCCCCACGGGTCCCTCACCCCGTGAAATCCTAGAAGAGGAACAGCCGTGGTCATCGGGACACTTTCGCCCTTTCCTAGTCTTCAACAGAACCTCGTGGCTCAGAAATGCCTAAACAATCAGAAGGAAACCCTTGGTCAAATACATTTGGGAAGTGCAAAAACAGTCTGAAACCACAGATGCAGAATACTGATTTGCATGTTGGAGCCTCCAGGAAACCCTCCAATAAGCAAAACTGTTAATTTGTCTTCATGGCTTCTTTCCTAGAGCGGTTTTGCCACCACGTGGCTTCAGGTCACCTCCATGCACACCCTGCATTTTCCCGTTCTTGGGTAAAACTACCAAATAAACTTCCTATGTCTGCGTAGACTACTGAGGCCCGGAAAGTAAACAAATCATCGGGTATAAAGTGAAACATAGTTTCAGAGAAATGGCCCTTCCTGTGGTGAGCTGCTTTGGACCGCCCTCTGAGAGCCCCCGGGGGTCCCTGAACAGGGAGGTTTGGGAAGCACAGGTGTAGGCAATAAGGAACTCGTTACAAACCCCTTCCCAGGTGCCACAGGCCCAGAAACAAGTAGGGGCGAGTGAAGGAGGCAGAAGAGGTGGGCAGGACCCGCTCCCTTCACAGTGACCCCCGCTGTCCCCTCAAGTCTGCGATTTCTCCAAGAGGTAATGACCGCCTTCTGTGAAAGACCAGGACTAAAATGCAAGTAACCAGGGTGCCCAGGGGGCTCAGTCGGTTGAGTGTCAGCTCTTGGTTTCGGCTCAGGTCAAGATCTCACAGTTCATTAAGTTCAAGCCCAGTGTCTGGCTCTGTGCTGACAGTGTGGAGCCTGCTTGGGATTCTCTCTCTCTCTCTCTCTCTCTCTCTCTCTCTCTCTCTCTCTCTGTCTCTCTCTCTCCTTCTCTCTCTCTCTCCCAAAATAAATAAACAAAAACTTTAAAAAGAATAAACAGAAAATGCAAGTAACCTGAGGCCATGAATGGAGGTTAAGACCACACTGATGGCCAGGGAACCTCCTGAGAGCTAGTGAACGAGGGAGGGGCAGCGGGGGCCCGAAGACCCAACGGGAACAGTCAGCTGGAAGGAAGGCAGAGACACAGCCATGGCCCATCGTGGAAGCAGCTCCAGTCTGGATTTAAACCTGCCAACTCCCTCAGCCACACCACAGACAGGCCGAGTGAAGACGCCCCAGTGAAAATCAGGCTCAGGGTCCACACGGGCAGGGGTGCGGCCCAGCCAGGAGCCGCCCTCGGGCTAGGCCACAGGACGCAGGCAGGTCAGAGGGCACAGTCCCGGCCAGGATGCTCGGCTTCTCCGGAAAGTAGTGCAGGTGTTAGTCGTACAAACCCTTCAAGGTCCACACATGAAATGTCCCTGCCGCTGTTTGGGCTCTAAGCATTGATCTAATGGATTTTCTAGGTCGAACTAAACAAGCAGAAGAGGGACAGAGGCGTGTACTCCCAGAGGAACTGGCTGAGGCCAGAAGGACCTCCCCATGACGTCCGGGCAGCTCGGGGCACAGCATGAGGTAAGTCACTTGCTCCTATTTCTGAAAGTCACAGAAAGCAACAACTGCAGCCAGGGTCCCCCCGCGGACACTCCCCTGGTGGGGACTGCCGGATACAGGTAACTGTGCTCAGAGAGACACAAGAGCGAGTCTGTGAGGGGAGGGAGGTCCTGAGTGCTTGATGGACAGAAGACAGCACGGACATTAATGCCTAATTTAGAACACAAAGTAAGGTAAAACACCAGTGTCAGGTCAGAAGTCAGGAGAATCAGCAACAGGACGGGAAGCAGAAGTTAGTTACTTTCTTGTGTCTCAAAAAAATTGGCATTATCACCATCAGTATAATTTTTAACAGGACCACTTAAACTTCCCATTTTTCTTTTTTTTATTATTTTATTTTATTTTATTTTAATTTAAACAGTTTATTACCAAGTTGGCTTTCATGTAATACCCAGTGCTCTTCCTTGCAAGTGCCCCCCCCATTTTTCTTGGGAAGTGCTGAATCACTATATTGTACCAGAAACAAATGTGTCAGTTATATGCATGTTAACTAATTGGAATTAAAATAAAAGCTTAAAAGAAAAAAGTATAAAGCATGTGGATTGATAACCTACATATATGAGCTAAAACCATGAAACTCTTAAAAGGAAACATAGGCAGAAATTTTCCTGACTTCGGACATGGTGGTGGATTTTTTAATACAACAACATCAAAGGACATTATCAAGAACGTGAAAAGACAACCTACAGAGAGGGAGAGGGGAAATATTTGCAAATCACACATCTAAGGGCTTAACATCCACAATATAAAAGAACTCCTACAACTCAACAACAAAAAAGACGAACAACCCAATTAAAAATATGGTCAAAAACCCTGAATAGATATTCCTCCAAAGAAGACTTACAAATGGACCACAAGCACATAAAAAGATGCTCAACATCATTCATCAGTCATTCGAAATACAAATCAAAACCATAAGGAGACACCATTTCATGGTTATAAAGAAGAAAAGTTTTTAAACCAAGAAAATAACAAATGTCGATGAGGATGCGGGGAGCTGGGAGTCCTCCCCGGTGGCTGGCAGGAATGTAAAATGGCGCCATCTCTGTAATAGAAGTTTAGTGTTGACTCTGCAATGCCTCTCACAGGCACCTGCCTGAACCGATTGAAAACAGGGACTCAGATATGTGTACACCAATGATCACTGCACAGTTGTTTACAACAGCCCAGCAGGAAGCAACCCAAGATGTTGACAGATAAACCAATAAATAAAATGTGATAGATTCATAGGATGGGATATTATTCAGCCATAAAAAGGAAGGAAGTTCTGACACCTTCTACAACGTGGATGAACCCGGAAGACATTGTGCTGAAGGAAATAATACAGATGCAAGTGGACAACCGTGACAGTGGGTTGAGCGTTCAACTCTTGATTTCAGCTCAGGTCATGATCCTAAGGTCGTGGGATCGAGTCCCACATCTTTGGGGTTCTCTCTCTTTCTCCCTCTCTCTCTTGCTCATGCTTTCTCTCTCTAAAATAAAAATAAATTTTAAAAAAAGGACTGTCATGATAGGAACACACTCATACGAGTTGCCTAGAATAGTCATACTCAGAGATCATGAGGGGCTAGGAAGATAGGGAAGGGGAGATCTTACATTATGATAGGTAGAGAGTGTCTGCTTGGGATGATAAGGAAGTTCTGGAAGTAGACTTAGTGCAGTGAGCTGCACCCTTAAGATGGTTAAGATGGCAAATTCTATATTATGCAAATTTTACTACAATTTAAAAAAAAAACATGATTTTCTTTTGAAATAAGTCACTCACAACCTGTGTCTGCAGACCAGATCACCCCCATGAGCTCCAGATCTGATGTTCCAGCTGAAAATACCCAAACTCAATATCCAAAGTTGGTGTCATTGCTTACCCACAACCAAGTCCCTGTTTCCCTTGAAAAATTTACTTCTTGTTCCTTCTCCCAAAAACCTTGTCTCTGCAATAACAGCACTGCTGGCCACTAAGTCCATCAGTCTTTAATTCCCTCTTCCTCACCCCTGCCTCCAGTCAACAACTAGGCCTTTGCTTTGCTTTGTCTTCATCAGTCTCACCTTCCATACGGGTCTGGAATTGCCTTCCTCGTTCTCACCCCAGCAGTCGGACTTGGTTCAGGGCCTCTTCTTTCCTCTCTCACATGGATTATTCAGTCACTTTTTCTTGACCTTCTGCCCCTGTCATATCCCTCTACAGAGGGTCCTCTGTCATCCACACCCTGTCTTCGGAACAACCACTGACATTTGCTCACAACATCACAAATCTGATAATGTCACTTTCTTCCTTTGAGATGGTCCTTGACACCATTTAGGAAAAAGTCAAAAGCCCCTAGTGTGCAAGACTGGCTCTTCACAACTGGACCCCAGCCTCCTTCCCCAGACACTCACCCCCGAGCAACACCGACGGCTCGCTCTGCATCCTGTCTTCTTCCTTCGAAGTGCTCTTCCGATAAGGCCTAGCCAGGGAGCCCCTGGTTACCCTCCCAAATCCAGCTTAAATGCATGGATCGTTCCTCAGTTCCCACGGGAAGGTGTCGCTGTTCGCTCTGGCTGGTAGCATTGCCTCCTGCAAGCGCTTGTCCCACTGTTTCAGGAGCACTTCCCCCACCACTGTGAGCCCACCCTAGAGCATGCACTCGGGGCAGGGACTGGGACTCAATCCCACTGGGTCATTTTTTCACTAATTACAATTTAGGGGAACAAGAGAAGAAAAGACATCTTTCTTGCAACCCAGTAATGAGTATTCGAGGGAGTCATTGAAATTTGTTTAAAATATTTGTAACATCTAATGCTCTTTGAATTACTAAAGATAAACAGAAATAGAAATGTAATATATAGGGAATGCTTTGAACTTTAATTCAAAGCAAAGATCACAGAAAACCTCATATAACCCATACTAGCTGATCCAAATCCATAAGCAAATATTTGTTTTTATGAACATGTACTATACACCTGTTACGTGCCACATACTGACTAAAGACAACCAGGTTCTCAAGTATAGCTGAACCATGATGACACAGAATTAACGCATCTACGTAAAGAAAGCGTATTTATTTTTTTAAGTAGGCTTCATGCCCAGCACAGAGCCCAGTGCAGGGCTTGAACTCAGGACCCTGAGATCAAGACCTCAGATGAGATCAAGAGTCGGACCCTTAACCAACTGAACCACCCAGGCACCCTGCAAATTTAATTTATTCATCTGGAAAGTTTACTTTTGCTGACTCACCGTACCCAACCACCAGATGATTTAGGAGATGTTTGAAGAATTAAATTTTCAGCTCCAGCATATCTGAGGGGTTTTCCATGGTGGATTCCAGTCAAAAGCCATGGGACTCTCCCAAGAAATTTCAAATATAATGACAAAATAAGCCAGCAGTGTGGTGTGGTAGAAACAGCACTGGCCTGGCCGTCAGGATCGCTAGCAAGTAATCCTGTGGCCCGGGAAATAAGTTAATTTATCATTTTGGCTTCAATTTCATCTTTGATAAAAATAAAGAAGCTGGACTCAAATCTTGACTTTGGTGAATGTTACAGAATGTTTGCTTAATAATTATTTGATTGTTTGTATGATTTTTTGTACTTTTTCCATGCATTTCAAATTTTTTAAAAAATTCCTTTAAGAGGCATCATGGCACAATAAGTCCTGAGGGAAGCTCCCCAATATTTTAAATTGAAAAGAAGAGTCTAAGTAGCAATTTCATTTTGGCAAGTAAAATGTGTTTTCTCATGGATTAAATTTATACAGCAAAGTGGAGAATCGGGGGTAGGAATCCTCTGAAAGGCAAATACCTTGTGTGCTTCCTGCCAATAAGGAGATTAAACTTCCTTGTTGCCACTAATGAAAAATAACACATGCTTCCAAATTTCTGTGGACACTGAAAAGAAAGAAAACACTCCAATGAGTCACCGGTTCCCACATGGAGGGCTAAGAAGCTATATAAATGTGTGCAGCGTCGGCAGAGAGGGCAGAGCGAGCATGTGGCTGGCGGTGCTGTGTGTCCTGTGTCTGCTGCCTGGTGGCCCAGCCCTGCCGCTCCCCCGGGAGGCGGGCGGCCACAGTGAGCCGCAGTGGAGACAGGCTCAGGTAGGTCACTGCCTGCTTCCGGCAGCCCCGCGGTCTCACCAGTGGCATGAGGAAGTGCGTTTTTCAATTAGGGTAGTTTTTCTGATTACATATAATATTGGTTTTAAGCAAGTAGCTGTTGAGAGCGGGCTTCAGAGCCTGCCCAAACCGGGTTCACGCTCCGTCCCTCCTGCCTCACCACGCAGATGACCTTGGGAATGTTTCTGCACTTCTGGGAGCTTCGGTACTCCCCGGTGCAAGCTGGAGATGGTAATGCCATTGCCCCACCGGGGTGCTATGGGGCCTGACGTAGGGTTCCCCCTCAATGAGTTGAAGTTGTTGATGTTATTTCTTGTGGCTTGAGATTTTTTTCATAAAGAGCTGAGTGTTGCTCTGAAGACAAGGACTCCTGGCAATGGCTTGAAATCAGAAAACAAGGGTAGAGTTGACAGCTGTCCCCTTACAAGCCGGTGGGGATGGTGGGTGGGCACGCACTCGTGACTTAGTCCAATGGGGACAGAAATACTGAGTTTCACAGCTCACGGGATTGTTCTAGTGAATAAGTGAGTGATAATAGTGCCAACTATTATGCATGCAACAATGATTGGTTACAAAGTGCTTCATATATGTATGCCATTGAGCCTGCAGCTCTCTTCCAGGAAATGAAGAAAAGTTACGTTCACTCACACACTTGGTAATGGTAGCCACAGGGGTCAAGGACAGGTCTTTCTGGTTCAAAAACCATGGTCTTTCCAACATACTACTGAACAAGCAAACTACTAAGTATAAATAGTTAATACTTAGTAAAATAATGGGTTGTTTTCTCCTATTTTTCATAAATTTAAGCCTTAAGCTTAAGAAAAGTCTACTTGTATTTCACATTAACTTTGACTCTGAGAAAGTCCCCATAACATGTTACACTGAGCCATGTGAAATTCCTGACATTTGTCTTTTTTTTTTTAACCTGCAAAACAACAATTTCTCAAGATGATTCTAGCAGGTTCTCCTGAAGCAGAATATTTGCAAGAATACTGAGTCTCTGTACTTAGTGCAGTAGCTGCCAATAAGCCCGAGAAAGCAGAAAAATTCATATCAAGGATCCAGAAAGATTTCTTCCAAAAGAGTGTCTTTGTAAAGCCTGTAGGGATATCAGGAAGGGATAAAAGCCCATGGGGGGCTCAGTCAATTAAGTGTCCGACTTTGGCTCACATCACGATCTCAGGGATCTCTCTCTCAGGATCTCTGTGCTGTTAGCACAGAGCCTGCTTCAGACCCTTTGCTCCCCCAGCCCCTCCCCTGCTCACTCTCTCTCCCCACCAAAATAAATAAATAAACTTTAAAAAAAAAAACAGAAAAAAGAAAAAAAAATGCATCTCCCTTGGTTCCTCGGTGGGTGACCCTTTGCTGATTTTCTTCTCTGAGTCATGACTCCGCATGACAAAGCCACCCCTCCTTCCCAGGGTGGCTTGAGTCTAAATGTATGTAAAGACCTTGGCATGGTCCCTGCCAGTCACGGGTGCTCAGTACAAACTCTTGTGAAACCACTGCTCCAATTTCATTCACTTTTTACTTTTCCCTACTTAGGCTGCTGGACCACCATATTCATATGCAGACACTCAGGTCCTTTAAGAAAGTGCCAAGGACCCAGTTGTACATGGAATACCCCTGGGGGATCTGCCCTGTCCTGCAGCCTCAAGGTGTGGGCTCTGCTGGAGACTGAGCAAGGAAAAGAGCCCAGGACTGGCAGTGAGGAGGCAGGGCCAGTCCTGGGACTAATTTAATAGGTGACCCCTGGCATATCAGCCAGCTGTTATGAACATTGCCATCTTCCCCTGGAGAATATGCAGATGAAACACAGTAATTTCACAATATCCTTTCCCAGGACTAAAACCTTAAGTCCCATTAACGTCAGCTACGGCCAGACACTAGAGACTCTCAGGTGTGGCTACTGACCTCAGACTCCCCCACAGCCCCTCTGCCATGCCCCGTGGGGACACCCTGCTCTTCCCCGTGGGCTAGTACAAGCAAGTCTGTGTTTTAGCAAGTGTACAGTGGGTTTCTCCTTAAAACAGTTAATGGGGTAAAAGGGAAACGGAGGGACTCTTTTGCTCATGAAATGGAAGGACTGGGCGTCATTATCGATATTTTCATCGCATTAATGCACTTAGTTTACTTAGTGGCTGTGCAATGACTCTGTCTTCAAACTACTGTTTGAGTCCACAGGAGTCAGAGGCAAAGACGTGTAGACCTCCGAGACATAAGAAGAGGACAATAAATACGATGATACAACAATTTCTTCTTTCCAACAGGAGTATCTCAAGAGATTTTACCCATCTAACTCAAAATCGAGGGCTTCCAACGGCATTGGAGCCCAACTCAAGCAGATGCAAAAGTTCTTTCGCCTGCCAGAAAGCGGAGTGCTGGACTCCCGCATAATAGTGATAATGCAGAAGCCCAGATGTGGACTTCCGGATGTCGGGGGGTACTCACCATCTAGAAACACGCCAAAGTGGACCTCCCAAGTGGTCACCTACAAGTGAGTTTCCCTTCAGCTCATTCGGGCAGAGACGACTAACCTCTCCCTAGCAGGTCAAACCTTGTCTTCTTGTTTGCTACCAGGGTCGTATCATATACTCGAGACTTACCACGTGTCACAGTGAATCACTTAGTGGCAAAGGCCTTTAATATGTGGAGCAAAGAGATCCCGCTGTCCTTCAGAAGAGTTACAATGGGAACTGCCGATATCATGATTGGCTTTGCAAGAGGAGGTAAGGAAGGTGCCGGCGGCTGGTCCTGTGTACTATTTTGCTTGTTGTTTATATCAGTGCCTTCCTCTTTTCAGGATTTAAAATCATATACATACATACATATATACATTTAAGATCATATACATACATATATGTCATCTTTATATATGATATGCATATGACATGTATAATGATATATATGTCACTATACTTTTTCTAGTTTATTAATTTAGGGTCACTTTTTTTTATAAGTTTACTTATTATGAGAGAGAGAGTGAGCAAGGGACAGAGAGAGAAGGAGAAAGAATCCGAAACAGGCTCCCAAGCATCAGCACAGAGCCCCACACGGAGCTCAATTCCATAAACTGTGAGGTAATGACCTGAGATGAAATCAAGAGTCAGATGTTTCACAGACTGAACCACCCAGGTACCTCTGCAGCCACGAGAGGGATGCCAAATCATGGCCCATGAGCCAAATCTGGCCCACCATCTATTTCTGTAAATAAATTTTTATCCTTTTTTTCTCTTCTGTGGGCAGTTCCATCATTTTATTAAAAAACATTTATGAGAACAGTGATGGTCCTTCATTGTCCTGTTACCAGTGACTACTTTGGGGCTACAACGGGAGAGGTTAGCAATTGTGACAGCTACTACCACGCCCACTAACCCTAAATTACTTATTATCTTGTCCTTTACAGAAAACGTTTACCACCCCTCTTTTGTAGCAAAAACCCTGGTAGATGTGTATATGCGTATGTGTGTATCTATGGGACAAGTTACAATATACCCAACATCAACCCTAAACCAAGAGAAGGGGTTACAACTTACAAAAAAAGCCCAGCGGTCTCCCCGGCAGCCTGTTGCCAACACCCTCGGTGTAGTAGGAAAGCAAAAAACGAGAGCATTCCCATTACAGGGCTGACAGAGATTCAACCCATATACACAAGCTGCTATTAACGGCTAGCGTTTCGTGGTGCCAATTCAGAGAAAGATACTGTTCTTTCCAGTCCGTCCTAACTGAACTGTCCGGGCGCTGTGAACTTAGCTGAAATTTGAACTCCAGCACAGGAGTGACAACATCAAAGAAAATGTTGCAGAAAGCATGAATCATGGCGCTCCCAGGCTTTCAGGAAGTGGATAAACTAATACCAGTTCAAAAACAAACACCCCTGCATCACAAAGAAAAGTGCTGGCAAAATTCATGTTGACACTTTGTGCATGGGAGACTGTCTGTTCTGCCCACAGAGAACACGCTAGGCTCTCCAGGAGCAGGACACTAAATGGTACACATGTCAGTCCCTGAACGCAATACAGCACCGTTCTCCGTCCTGCCCAGGATGGAGTGTAACACCCACGTGCCGGTATAAGTGGGACGTGACTATCCAGTAGGCTTTCAGTCTAGGGTGGTTATCAGTGCTGAGCAGAGGTTTTGTAAAAGAGGATGTTCCTGCAACCAATGAACAGGCACGCCACCCTGCTGGGGACGGCGCTGGCGTCCTGGATGGGCTGAGCTTTGTAGCTCATTATATCAACCTGAGATGAACCTCGGTCCCTCAGGGCAACCACCCTCTTTGTTTCAGCTCACGGAGACTTCTACCCATTTGACGGACCGGGAGGCACACTGGCTCATGCCTTCCAACCGGGGCCGGGCCTGGGAGGAGACGCTCACTTCGACCAGGACGAGCGCTGGACCTATGGCAAGAGTATAGGTCAGCACCGCGTCGCCCTTCCCTTGCACGTGTGCCCGCAGACAGCTGACCTTGAGCACTGCTTTACACGATGATAAGTACTGACCCATCGTTACCTGCCGGTGACCATACCCTGTGCTTTAAATGCATTATTTCATTTCACATGCTCATATGCTGTGTGTAGAGAAGCTGGAAGGGAGGCACAAACCACTTCAGGTTCACCCCGCCGGACCTCTCCCAGCCACTCCCTGTGTGTCTCTAGCCAAATTATTTGACTTCTCTGAGCCTTGGTTTCCATCTGTGAAATGGGACTATAAATAGTTCCCACCTCACAGGATTGTTATTTAAATTAAATGAGATAGTGTTTATACAGCACTTAGCTTAGTGTTTGGGATACCTTAATAATTTGCTAAATTAGAGTTCTTTCTTTATATTTCCCAAAAATAAGGTGTTTGGGGGATTTTTTTTTAAAGTTCATTTATTTGAGAGAGAGACAGACAGAGTGGGGGAAGGGCAGAAAGAGACAGAGACAAGATCCCAAGCAGTTGTTGCACTGTCAGTGTAGAGCCTGATGCAAAGGCTCAAACTCATGAACTGTGAGATCAGAACCTGAGCCGAAGTCAAGAATCTGATGTTTAACTGACTGAGCCACCCTAGCATGCCACGAAAAGAAAGCATTTAAAAGGATTCTGAGTCTCTCTCTCTCTTTTTTTTTTTTATTTATTTATTTTGAGAGAAAGAGAGACACAGAGAGAGAATCCCTAGCAGACTGTACTGTCAGTACAGAGCCCTTTGTGGGGCTTGATCCCATGAACCATGAGCCCATGACCTGAACTGAAATCAAGAGACAGACATTTAGGGGCTCCTGGGTGGCTCAGTTGGTTAAGCATCCAGCTTCGGCTTAGGTCATGATCTCACGGTTCGTGGGTTTGAGCCTTTGCATCAGGCTCTGTGCTGACGGCTCAGAGCCTGGAGCCTGCTTCAGATTCTGTGTCTCCCTCTCTCTCTGACCCTCCCCTGCTTGTGCTGTCTCTCTCCGTCTCTCAAAAATAAATAAAAACCATTAAAAATTTTTAAAAAAAAGAGAGAGACGGACATTTAACCATCTGAGCCTCCCAGGCATGCCAGTAAGTTTGTTTTCCTGAAGAAGAAAGAGAAGCAGAGACTATGATATTTCGGAGTCATAGACAATTCTGAGATCATTACAAAAGGAACCCACACTGTAGCCCAGCCCAAGGACCACGGACCGCCCCCCCACCCCCGACACTACTGGAGAAAAGTTCTGGTGTAAATAATACAAAGTGGAGACAATTCTAAAAGTAAATACGTTAAATGAACTCATACAGCTGCCAAGGGTCCCAAAGAGGGAGGTCAGGGCTGGTGTGACAGGAGGTCACCATCACAGAGGTGCCTGACACGGTGACACTGGCAGCTGCGTCCCCTTTGCAAATGGCCCACAGCCACCCTTTGTGAGTCTGAGGAGGGAAGGACGATTAAGAGGACAAGGACATGGATGCCCGGACCCCTGCCCTTCAGTGCGGGCAACCTCATAGCCGTCTCCTTCTCCCATGACCCTCCGCACTGCCATCTGTGAGCACTAGCCACCGTCTCCAGGTACCCAGGGGCTCTCACCAGTGACAGCCACCGTCCCTAGGTACAGGGGGAGGCTCTCACCAGTGACAGCCCCACGCGACTTCCTCCAAGAAGCAGAGGAGGAACTGCTAGGTTTGTCTATTTTCCACATCTCCAGCAGGTAGGGAGCAGAGCAGAGGCTCAAGCTTGGGTCCAGATGCCCCAAGAGCCTCTGCCTTCCCTCCAGTAAACTGCCGAATGGCCGGAGGGGGAGCACACGGACAGAACAACTGTCCTTTTCTTCAGTGACAGCAGAGGGTGACATTTCTCCTGGATTCTCATTCTCAGCTGCCCCCGCCAGTGAGGCCTCCCAGACAGCAAGCTGCAGAGGCTGCCAAGACGGTGTGTTTTCATAGCCTCTCTGTTTTCTGTTACAAACCCTCCATGTCTTTATTCCCGTGGCTGACTATTGATTGTTACTGTGTGTCACTCTTTGCTTGTAGGAGTTAACTTCCTGGTTGTTGCAACCCATGAACTTGGCCATTCTCTGGGCCTGGGCCATTCGTCTGATCCCAACTCCGTCATGTACCCTACCTATGGAGTCGGAGACTCTGAGAATTTCGAGCTCTCGCCAGGCGATATTAGAGAAATCCAGGAATTATATGGTAATATATATGATTTCCCATCAGGGGACTTTCACATTGTCTCCTCAGGTGGGCTTAAACAGGAAAGGCTGGGAAACTTGGGAAAACACCCTGCAACTTACATCTCAAGCCCACTGAGAGGAGAAAGTTGAGACCCTTAGACCCCCTGAAGGAAACCAGGCTATTTCATACGATGAGGATATTGATTTTAAGTTTTCAGTAACATGATATTGTGCAGTAAACTCATGAAAATGACCCTCCTAACTCATGAAAAAACTCCTAAGGTGTTTTTCCCCCAAGCTGCCACTCAGTACTTTTTCTTGCTTTGTTCAGATACTTTCAGTGAGTGTCCCCCTGAGGGGATGCTCTGAGGAGTAGAGCATCTTCCTTCCTAGCTGCCTATGATTCTGAAAGGACAGACAAGCAACAAAAGCCCTTCAATCAGATGGGGTGATGTCCTCAGGAGAAAATTTCCCCTAGAATAAAGTGCATATAAGCTCTCAGTGGAACCTACAATTTACTATCCATCAGCATTTCCTAAACCATGTTCCTGGAAAACTGAGTGGTCCTATAAGACAATTCCCTGTGGAAAAACCAGTTCAGGAAACACTACCTACTGTATTTCAGGTGCATGGGATATTCAAGAGTCCCTCTCATGCTTGTTGAACTCATTGCTCCCTAAGTGAGAAACCTTTCCATGCAACACTGAGTGAGCCCTCCCAGAACAGCGCTGCAGGGAGTACATTTTGGAAAATACCACATAGCTGAACCTTAATGCTCTGGCTCAAATTGCTGCCGCTGTTAAAAAAAAAATTCACAAACCACTGACAACTGTCAATAAAGTTATCACCAACAAAACAGAAAATAGTGCCTCCCCTTATATACCTGTGAGATTCATTGTGCACTCTATGGCATGGGTTGTTGTCTTAGAACCTTAAAAAAAGCAGAAAGGGAACAAAAAAGAGTCAGATTAGATTTCACATGAAGAAGACCGACCAAGCCATTAAATTCTTACATGTTAGACACTGCGGTGCCCCTGAGTCAAAGTTGGAAAGAAGTAACTTCTGGATAAATGAAAGCAAGACTTAATTATTTAGGTTTTAAATGGAGTGAGTTCATTGATCCAAGAAGTCACATGTACAGAAAATATAAATTCAAAAGAATCTGATGAAACTCATGGATGGGAAATTCTTGATGTTCTTTTCAGAATAATAAAAACAAATTAGCATTTAGTGTACCCAGCATTTCACGAGCATTAGTTTATTTAAGACAACAATCTAATGAGCAGCTGGTGCCCTCGTCAGGCATGTGATCTAACATTGAGAGTGGCTAAGTAGAACTTTATCCAAGATCACACCCTGGTGAAACGGCAGAGATGGGGAAGGGAGACGTTGGCCCCTAGGGCCTGCCCCATACCCAGCACCACCTCCTTAGCCTTCTGAGATTGTTCTTCAGAACCTTTGTTACAGACACAGAAATCAACTGCATAAATGATACCCTGTACTGGCTAAGACATGTCTTCTGTTCTTAGTATCTTAGGCTGGGTTTTATGTGTTTTATACTATGTGAGATGTTCTTATTTTCTCTCTGAACAGGAAACAGAAGTAGTTCAAGAAGGAAGTAGGAACTTCAGGGAGAGCACAGGTTCATTCATCGGATTCCTTGTAACTGTTCTCCAACCAGAGCTAATGTACATGGTCCTTGAATTCTGCTGAGTGCTGACTTGGCTCTTGCCTGTATTGTGGTTGGTTTTCACACATCTTTCTCTCTCTTCTTCTGGGGTTGAGCCCCTTTATGGCATGAGTGACACAATGACTTTCCTCCAGCAACTTCCACTTGGTAGATATTAATAAATATTAAATATACAGAAAAATAAAGCTTATATTCCATGGTAAAGGATTTCTCCTGGAAAGTATGCTGCACGGTGAGATCAAAGACTGAAATAAGCAAACAGACAAACAAGAATCCCACCACATCATTCTGGGTCTTCCGCTGCACTCACCCCATCACCATGTGGTCAAGGAGGGAGGTCCAGCCCCTCTCATTCTCCAGCCCTTATCATTTGCTCGTGTGGCCCAAAGGTGTGTTGAGTTCCCCTTACTCTCTTGGCCTAAGCTCTCACTCTGAGTGTTCTGGTGAGTCCAGGTCTTCTGCAAAATGCCTGTGAATTCCCAAAGATTTCCATTCCCATAGTCACTTCTGGCTGAATTCCTACTCCACGTCCGATTTCCCTGCCTCTCTCCTGATACGGTTGCTCCTCAGGGACCACCCAGGCCTCAGTCCCATCCTCTTCTCTTTACCTGATACCAGAACATTGAAGACATGCATCAATGATGGGGTTCACTCCCCACCAGGACAGTGATCTCAAACAAACCCAAAACTGTGCAAGATCTCCCTCCCTCAATCCTTCACTTGCCCCAGCATCAGTAGCTTCTCACCAGCCGCCCACCTCCCCAGGCCCTGACATCCTGTCCTCAGGTCTATACCCCATTCCTTCTGATTTCTCCCAGAAACTCATTTTCCCGATGTCCACACAGCTCACTCTGCAGCGTAGAGACCTGCTAATGTGTTTCTGGGGGAGAAGCGCTCACTGAGAAGAAGGATCAGCAAACTTGATAATAGGGCAATGGACATGATCAAATGTGAAGAAGAAAAAGAAGAAGGGTCAAAGAAAATGAGCGTAGCCTCACATACCCATGGGGCACCATCGAGCCCCCCCCCCCGTGCTGATAATGGGGGAGGCTCTGCCTTTGAGAAGAGGAGGGCATCTGTGGAAAACAGTCATACCTTCCATTCACTCAATTTTGCTGTGAACTTAAAACTGCCTTTAAAAAAATACAGTCTTCCGTTTAGAAAAACAACCTTATAGATTAAAAATTAAATTATAATCTGGAATTTTTTTAAATCAACAAAATACTTTTACCTAGATCGACTGAGGGAAAACAGAGAGCAGGCTCAAATTACTAAAATCAGCTACAAGAGTGGGGACATTACTACTGACCCTACAGAAAAAAATTTAAATATAAGAGAACACTGTAAGCAATTATGTGCCAAGAAATTAGATAACATAGACTAAATGGACAAATTCTGAGAAACACAAAACCTACCTAGATTAAATCATGAAGAAATAGAAAGTCTAAATAGACCTATAATTAGTAAGGAGATTAAATCAGCCATCAATAATCATCTTAATTGATACGGAAATGCATTTGACAAAATTCAAGCCCTTTTATGATGAAAACAGTCGACACGCTAGGAATTGAAGTAAACTCCTCCAACATGATAAAAATATGAAACCCTGACAATAAACATCATACTCAGTGGTGAAAGACTTAAATCTTTTCCCCTAAGGTCAGGAACAAGACAGGGATGCCTGTTTTTGCCCCTGCTACCCAACATCACATTGGAAGTCCTAAGCACAGCAGTTAGACAACAGAAAGAAACAGAAGACATCCAAAATGAAAAGGAAGAAGTAAAATTATTTCTGATCATAGATGATATGATCTTTTATGTAAAAAAAACCCTAAATATTACATGTGTGCATATGCACACACATACACAATAATTAATAATAATGAACTAATAAATTCAGCAAGGTAGCAGGATACAAAGGTAACGAGAAAAAATCAGTTGCATTTCTGCACATGAATAATGAACAATTCAAAAAGGAAATTAAGAAAACAATTATTAACAATTCTATCAAAAAGAAAAAAATACTTAAGAATTAACAAAGGAAATGAAGACTTGTGCGATAAAAACTGTAAATCATTTCTGAAAGACATCAAAAAAGAAAAATTAGTGGGACGATCCCATGTTCATGGGCTGGAGGACTTAAAATTGTTAAAGTGTCAACACCACCTAAAGTGATCTACAAATTAAATGCAGAAAGAGACAAGCTTATGCTAAAATTCATATGGAATTTCAAGGGACCCTGAATAGCCAAAACAATCCTGAGAAAGAAGAACAAAGCTGGAAAATTCACACTTCCCTGATTTTAAATTACTACAAAACTACAGTAATCAAAACCAGATGCTATTAGCATAAAAAGAGACATAGAGACCACTGGAATAGAAGAGAGAGTCCAGAACGAGCCCTCATATTCATGGTCAAAGGATTATTCCAGTGACTACACAGATAACATACTTTGATCATTATTCTCAGTTAGCCATTCAACAAACATTCACTGAGTCCGGAACTTCGGGATGAAGAAGCCTACAAAGGTGAAAGACACATACATGTACCTTCCAGAATCTCAAAGTCTGGAGAACAGAATAGACATTCGAGAAAGTATGATAACACACCACGTTAAGTGCCACCATAAAGGGCCATGCAATGTGTAATGGTTCTCTGAGCTACATTCTACAAACTCTAGCGTACCACAGCTCACATGCAAGTCCAAAACTCCAGTGTGACCGTAATGTAGTCTGGACAAGTAGGACGTCTCTAACAGGCTTGGGAGTCCCTGCCAGCCTGCTCAAGGCTGTCTCACAATGATGATATAACCAAGACCTCACAGACTCTGGACCGGCACCCTGGTCTGAAGGCTCCCCCCCACCTACTCCGCTGGCAGGAAAGGTACCCAGTGATAAATCTTGCATGTCTAATCTCGACCTGGCACCTGCTTTTTGGGGACCTGAACTAACAAGATTACTGACGTCTCAGTAATCTATTACTGCACTAAAACACTACCCTAAATAGTGGCTTACAACAACAATAATTTTATTAAATTTTGTTATCTTGTGGGTCAGGAATTTGGGTAAGTTTCCACAGGGTAATTATTTTGTTTCATAAGGGCAGGTGGGCTGTTTCTGAGGGTCCGAGGTGCCTTCACTCACATGTCCACCACATTGTTGCAGGTGGCTGGAGATCGGGGCTCAGCAGAGACAGTCAGCCCTATGGCATACACATGGTCTCTAGCATGAGATGGGAAGGTGACAGGACTTCACACTTGGTGGCTCAGGCTCGAAGGGCAGATATTCCCACAAGCAAGGAGCCGGATAGCCCTTTGTATCTAGCCTCGGAAGTCACGTAGCATCACTGGTGCTGGAGTCCACTGGTCAAAGCAACTGTGAGCCCGCCCACAGTAAAGACAGCGGGTACACATGCCACCTTGATATAAGAAGTACCAAAAAAATTGAGGTTATGCTGTAAAACTGCCACACGGGGTCATCCTTCCTCTTATGAAACCATCTACCAATCCCCCCCAGAGATTTCTTTATTCTAACTGCAAGTGCACTCACGGCAATGAAACGCAGTAAGGACCGACAAAATTGAGTCCCAGTTTGTACCCTCTTTGCCACCACAGACGTCAATGCCCCATCCAAAAAAGAGACAATTCAGTGTTAGTACTTTACTGTTCTGGAGACAGATGAATCTATAGACTGCGGTGACCATGGCTGTGTCTTTGGGATAGATGTTACATTTTCTGCAGGAATGGAAGGCTGTCCTGCAACATGACCCTGCCCACTTATTCACTGACCTTTCTGTGTGTGTGAAAGAGTAACTCTGATTACCAGCAAGCGGGAAGACGATGGCGAACTGCACTTTGGCCTGAGCTCCAGCTAAGGGACAGCTGTGATCTGTGGCAGCGTTAACAGATCAGGAGAAACATGGCCTCATGATTACCAAGGGTGACAGGTCAATGTTGAGGGAACAGCACTGGCTTGTATCCCTGCTGTCTTTCACTGAGGCATTTTCCTGAGGGTTATAGACTTTAGAACCCAGGACCAGAGACTGTCCCTGATTAAAAAGTAACAGTGGACTTGCTCTCTCTGACTTGGATGATGATGACTGTTGAGTTCGTTCTGTATGGAGGAGTATGGGCTACACATTCACTTGAAAGAGACCTTGAGAGTAACCCCAGCTTATTCAGGTCCATTTGACAGGCTTCTTTCTCTTGCCTCTCAGACTAGCAAACTCGCCTAGCCGCAAATAAAAACAAACAACTCTATAGAAAGGTTGGGAACCCCACATAACGGGCTGAAGTTCTGTTCACACTTAACACCTACTCTACTTTCTCAGTTTACCTGTATCTAGATCACACACAGGGAAGAGTCCACCTCAAAGTACCTGCACCACAACTTTTTATTCTATGGAATCATTCTGGTACAGACACCATGCTCAATCTATACTTCTTTAAGCTTCTCCTCCCCCGCCTCCCTGCCATATTGGTAGGAATGGTGGAGTGATGAGCAGAAAAGACAGTGTCGATGTCTGATTGTTCAGAATTAGAAACTTAGTGATTAGCATGATCACTGGCACATAGAAGTCATCTAATAAGTATTTGTTGAATGGTTGAATGAATGAATGAATATTAATTTGACTTAACTTGCTCAATTAAAATTTTTATTTTAGATATCTTTCAGGAGATGATGATATAAATTGAGAATGAAAGGCAAAATAAAGACTACTTTAAACTTGAAACAGCTAAATGGTTTCCATTCAGCTTAAGTATTAATACTTAGAAAGATATTAATTATAATTTACTTAGGATAAGTTTCCTTTGAGCTTCATTTCTTACATGTCCAAATCAGATAAATATATGCCTTTTCAGCTAACCCCTATTATCCTGATTATCTAAATAACTGTCACGTCACCAACAAAGACTAAAGGGTATCATTTTAATTACTTTCAGACAGGGAATTTATCTGTTTTGTTCAGTACCCAAAAGAGCATATGACATAGAGTAGGCACCATTTAGCATTTGCTGAAAGAAGGAATTAATTAACTGATATATAAATTAGTGGTCTGGAAAAGTATTGAATGGAAACTGACTTTTTCCCCTATGCTGGGCTCACTGGGCTGATTGCTACCATGTGAAAGCTTGGAATAATGACTTGGGATATTGCATATTCCAAGCACTCCGGTGCTTAATAGTTGCTTAATAGACTCTTTTGGTTGTCTATGGCTACCCAGCAAATAAGCCCTAATGTCTTGAAACTACTACAACCATGCATCACCACTCCTAATTCTGTGGATGGACTTGACGGTTCTGCTGGCCTTGATCAGGGTCTCATCAGTAAGTGGCTGGGCTGGAATGTCCAAGATTGCTTCATTCACATGTCTGGTGCCTTGGCACACATGGCTGGAGAGCTGGTACCTCTTTCTCTCTCCAGTTGGCTGCTTTACACAGTGGCTGATGCCCAGACCTACAGGTTCCAAGAGGCAGGACGCAGAAGCACCACTTCTGCCGTGTTCCATCATGCCGGGCAGCCCAGATTCAAAGTGAGGGAAAACAAACTCTACTTATCAACAGGAGGGCACAATAAAGACCATGTAACTATCTCAGTCCACCTTACCTGCTTACATTCCAGGAATCATGGCAACCCTCAGACGAGGGTAGTATTTCATCCGTTTCCTAGAAGAGGGAACAGCTTCTATGTGATGACACTTGGGTTGGAAGCCAAGGTTGTGTTTTTCCAGTCTTTTTTATTGCCTCTCCAGTAAGATAATGATAAGGATCTACTCTGTGTCTTGCTTATCCCATTCTTAGACCCGAAAGCCATGTTATTTACAGAATTATCAGTCGGAGCCTTGGATTGCTTTTTGGCTCCAAATACTGTCCCTTCAGCGTTTGCCGTCATTGCTGTCCACACACAAACACCCGTTCCTTATGCAGCCTGGCCCGGTGAATGGTTCACCACCTGTGTTCTGGTCTTTGAAAAGGACTGTGCTCACCCAAGTTAACTTCCCTAATAATACAACTGCTTTCTCTGCTGATGGGTCCTCTGAGAACGCAAAATAGTTTAATAATGGCCTGGCAAGCATAATCTTCTCATACCCCAAAGTCCTGGAGATATTTCATATTTTCTTCTAGCAATTTTATTCTACTGTATTTAGCTTATTTTTTTAAGTTTTTAATTTTATTTTGAGAGAGAGGGAGCATGAACAGAAGAGGAGCAAAGAGAGAGAGAGAGAGAGAGAGAGAGAGAGAGAGAATCCCAAGCAGGCTCTGTGTTGTCAGTGCTGAGCCTGACACAGACCTCTATCCCACAAACTATGAGATCATGACCCGAGCCAAAATCAAGAGTCAGACACAATTGACTGACCTGCCCAAGTGCCCCACTTTGTACTTACTTACATTCTGAGCTTATTTTTAGATTTTTCCTGAAGTAGGGACCTAATTTATCTTTTTCCATTTGGTGAACCAATTTTTCCTACAATATGTTTAAGTAACCCAAACTCTCTGGGGCCTATTTCTAGTTCTATTCCCTTCCATGAGCCGTTTGTACGTTTCCATACTGGTATCACATGGTTTTTCCTGTGGCTGGGTAATGTGTCTGACTACTTAGTAGAGTGAGTCTGTCTCCTCTTTGCTTTTTTTTTTTAAATTGTCTTTTTTTTTAAATTTATTTTTATTAAAAAATTTTTTTAACATTTATTCATTTTTGAGAGAGAGAGAGAGAGCACAAGAAGGGGATGTCAGAGAGAGAGAGAGAGGGAGACACAGAATCCGAAGGGTCTCCCCAAAGGTGGCTATTACATTTCTTGAAACTGCATTAAATCAGGGAAAAATTGTTATCTTTAAATACTGAAGAGATTTACCTCACTATTAATTCAGCTCTTTCTTTATGCCCTTTGCTGGAGTTTTAAATTTTCTTCTGTAATGACCTTGTGGGGCGCCTGGGTGGCTCAGTCGGGTAAGCAGCCGGCTTCGGCTCAGGTCATGATCTCACATTCGTGGGTTTGAGCCCCGTGTCAGGCTCTGTGCTGAAAGCTCAGAACCTGGAGCCTGCTTCCAATTCTGTGTCTCCCTCTCTCTGTCTGCCCCTCCCCGCTCATCCTCTGTCTCTCTCTGTCTCAAAAATAAATAAAACATTTTAAAAAAAAACTGTAATGACCTTGTGAATTTTTGTCTCTTAAGTCCTTGATATTTTGCAGGTTTGTTGTTGTTGTTTTGGGGGTATTTTATTGCCTACTATCCTCTTGAGTTTATTATTGCTGATATTGAGGGCTGCTACTCATTTTTCTATTTTAGTCTTATAATATTGAACTTTATTATTTCTAAAAGCCTGTTGGTTTTTAGTCTTCGTGTAAATGATCACAATACTTGCAATTGCAATGATTTCATCTCTTTCTATCCACTCCTTATATTTCTTAGTATTCTTTCCTGTCTTATTACATTGTGCTGAACCTCCAGTGTTATGAAGAACATTACAATTGTATGTATCTTATATTGTTCCTGATCTTAAAGGGAAGGCTTTTCAAGTTTTTCCAAGTAAAAAGCTAAATACTTTTCTATCCCATTAAGGAAATTTTTTTTTGTTTCTAGTTTTCTACTAACTTATATAGTAAATAAGATGGTTTTTGTGCATCTGTTGATAGGTTCGTAAGTATTTTCTTCTTTAACTTGTTAGTATATGAAATTACATTAACAGTTTTTTTCTAATGTAGAATTTTTCTCCTTACATTCCTAAAATTTAACCATAATTTATCACAATATATTATATTCTTTTAATCACTGAATTCAGTGAGCTAATACACATTAGGATCCTTGCATCCATATTCACAAGCAAGACTGGACTGTAATCTACTTTTAGTGTACTGTTTTTTTATCAAGCTTTGATATCAGAGTTAAATTGCCTTCATAAAAGGAGATGGCAATCTTATTCTTCCTAAAGAAAAGAAATAATAAATCTAAGGTTACAAATCAATTAGATGGAGAATTTTTAAAAGTAAAAATGTTCTTTTAAAAAGAGACAAATAACCAGTTGTCCACACTCCCCACTCTGCCCCCCCCCCTCAGGGCTCCACATTACACCCACTCTCCAGGCAGTTATGAACAGCAGCCCCTTTCACCCACATTATCCACAAGGTGAACCTGCCAGGATGGATGAGGGTTTGATGCTGTGCATGAGCTGAATCACAGGGTAAACTCACCTGGTCTGTCTGGGTTTTAGGTTTCGCCCTGGCAGTATGGAAGTCATAACATTCACCTCACCGGGAAGCTGGGAGAGCACGCAAAATAAAGCAAGTAAACTCTTAACGTCTACACAAAAGTAAGTTGACTCCAGCACCAGTGATTGCTGACCCCACAATCCACAAAGTAGAGTGAGGATCCCAGCACCCAGACCCAAACCAACAGAATCCCAAAGCCATCTTGATTAGAGGCAGGGAATTGTATATGAGGCCACCCACCATGGAAGTGACAGAAAAGATACATGTTGGTCTCTGCGCCCAGTTCCTGGCACTGGCCTCCTGAAACCCTTGTACTGTCATGGCTGATAGGAGTGTATTTTATTTGTATGAGGTGATCCCAGAGGAGCTCCCTTCACCACGAAGACCAAGCCAGGATTAGGAGCTTGAAATTTCAGCACCCTCCCCACCATTCTCTTGAGAAGGGAGAGGGACTGAAAATGGAGTTAATGGCTGATCATGCCTAAAGTAAGGGGCTCAGAGAGCTCCCAGGTGGATGAACACATCCACATCAGGGAGGGTGACACCCCAACTCCAGAAACTTCTGTGTTGGGGCCTCCCAGACTTCACCCCATGAGTCTCTTTGTCTGTTCATACGCACACTTTTTCATGTCCTTTAATAAACCTGTAAACGTCTTTCCCTGAGTACTAAGAGCTGCTCTAGCAAATGCTTGACTCCGAAGAGGGCGACCATGTGAACAAGAGATGTGTAGCCAGGTTGGACAGAAGTCGCGAGGACCCTGGGGACCCACCTCTCATGACCCACAAATGAAATGGGGAATGGAGGCCGGACTCCTGGGACTGAGCCCTGAACTGGCGGGATCTAAGGCTTCCTCAGGGACACAGAGTGGGGGTGAATGAAATTGTGGAACACGCAGCTGGGTGTTGCGGAGAACTGGAACCAGAAATGCGTGGGCATGCGCACAAGCAGGCGGGACCTGACAGCGGCAGGAGGGCAGGGCGAGGTGCGCATGCGTACAGGCAGGTGGGCGCTTACGGCAGGTTCTGCGGCGTCCTCCCTGGGCCACTGGAGGCCTCCAGATGGAACGCAAGCCTTTTTTCCAGGAGCACAGCCCGCAGCGCCAGGTTTCAGAGCTTGGCCAAATATTCCAGGGTACTAAATGTGTCAGGGAAATTGCAGAAGCGGCAGACCAGACAGCACGGTGCAGACGAGGACCACGGGCAGGTGAGGCCACGCGGGCACGAGTGGCCCCGAGCGTGGCTGGATGGGGGTATGAGCTGCCGGGGCGGCAGACGCTCACCGTCTTCAGCCCAATGCGACACGACAGCCTGGAGGCCACGTGACACTAGTTGACCGGCCAGGAAGAGAGGTACTGTTTCTCGCATCCCCGGTTTCCGTTTCTTAGATGCAAACCTGCAGCCGACGCCGGCTTGGAGGTCAGTCTTGTGTGTGAGGGTTCCTCTGTCGCTGTTCCTCAGCGGCCTTTCTGCCCCGGTTTTTGTCGCAATTCCATGTACTGCAGGCCCCAACCCCCGACCTCGCACCACTCACCGGGCTGGTGTCCGGTGCCACCCGGGAGGTGTCTTCACTCTCACCTGGTCTCGGTGCGCTTTATCTCGGGACGGAGACCCGTGCAGGACAGAAGGGGGTCAGTCTCCTTTTCAGTCTTGCTCTCCAGGTGTACTGGCAGGACACGGACGGCATTGCTCACAAGTGTGCAAGGACGCGGGGTCGCGGGAGGGGCACCAACCAGGCAGCGGTACCTGTGCCCCTGCCCTGAGTGTTAGCCCGGGCTAGCTCAAGAGGTGTTTCGAATTCCCGGCACCGGCCCTCGGGACAGGCTGATTCTAATGCCTCCCCAGCTCCCAGTATTCGCTCTCCTTCACTCCTTCCTCCTCTTCAAGGCTCAACCCCAAGGTCAGCTCTGCTGTGAACTTTTCCTCCGCTCTCCTTTGTCATCTCCCACCTTCCCTCCTCCCTTAGTCTCTGTGGTCTCAGCGTCCTTACCCAAGTCTCCCTCACAACACCTGTGACACTTTATTCTCCCTAGCTGATCATGTCTGTGAGCCTCCCTGAGGACAAGGACTTGGTCTAAGTCCTGCTGTACCCCAGTCAACATAATAAAGTATCCAGCACATAGAGGTACTCAATGATTTTTGGAAGAATGCGTGAATAAGCATAGAAGATAAGTCACCCGTCCACGTCCCGGGATCAGGCCACAAATGGCACGGATACTTGCAAATCCCCAGTGACTGTGCCTTTGGTCCCATTTTTATCCATTGGGTATTAGATTCAAAACTAGGACCATACAACTACCTGAAGTTTTCCACAACACCATTTTATTTATGGCTTCCATGACCTTGTTCATGAGTCCCCTCTACCTACTGAAGTCCTCCTCATGCATTAAAACTTACCTCAATGTCCCCTCTTTCAAGAACACCTCAGCCTGATCTTTCTCTTCCACCTTGATGTACTCTTGCTCCATTACATATTTCAACTACCAAGCTTGGACATTGCTTACACCTTTCTTCCCAGTAGGATTGAAAGCTCCTTGGTGAGGATATCTGTCACTGCATTTTTGCATTTCCAGTGATCAGGGCTATACCTGGCAGTAAAAAGTTGTTCAGTAAACGTTTGTTGATTGACTAAATGTTCATACCATTAAAGACTTTTAAGTCTTTTAGATAGAGGAAGTTACCCCATCCAAAGCAGGAATCCCAGACACAGTGTTCTCTGTGAACAGTCCATCTGTGTGAAGACCTCCAGCACCTGGCACATCAGGCTACCCTACACAATGTACACCTCACTGGGGTGGTTCTGTGTGTTGTTGACCACGGATCCCTAGATCCTAGGTCAGTGCCTGGCACACAGCAAGTGGTAATGTTTTAATGAAAATCTGAAAGTTTTTGACATTTAACCAAACTTTCTCCTCGTAATTTCCACACTTTGATCCCAGAACACGAATGTGCCTTCCTCACATGGCAGGTTCCACATATTTTCCAGAGAGATCTATCTGTCCCACCCCAAATTTCCTTTTCCCCAAGCTCACGAGCCTCAGTCCTCAACTCTTCCAAACCTGTCCCCAAACCTTGGCCACCTCCAGGATACCCTTGTTGTCCTCATGCTTCTGACACCAAAACAAGATTTAAGAAGAGCTGTGAGAAAGAGAAGTACGAGGAAATCAAAACGCACTTCCCTGGGCCTGGTGTAACAGCCTGGACATTGAGAGTTCACAAATGAAGAAACCGAGTTAAAGTATTTATCAGGGCAAGACCTGCTCCTGGTCCACAGCCGGGCAGCGGTAGACCCACCTCAACCCCCGGTTAACCTTCTTGCTCTATTTGATTTCTTATTCAGATGCTAAACTGAAAATCCCCTATTAGAGTTGCGTGTTCTGGCTCCGTACCAAAGCCCATATTCTCTACCGGTGATGAAATCATTGTAGAAAGAAAGGGAAGTTTCTACAAACAATAATTTACAGTCATCTGAGCTGTTTTTCATCAATTACCAGATTCTTGGTAGCCTTTTAAAAAGAGAGTCAATGAAGTATTTATGACTTGTTAAAAGAGCTGTAGAAAATCCTATTAGTAAGTTCTTATACTGACTCCTTGTAGGATACTTAAATTTTTTTTAGGTCAAGTATTAACCAAATCAGGGGCACCTGGCTGGCTCAGTTGGTCGAGTGTGCAACTCTTGATCTAGAGGTCATGAGTTCAAGCACCATGTTGGCCATAGAGAGTAATAAAATCTTTAAAAGAAAAAAAAAAAAGGCTTAACCGAACCAGAGTAGATGGTAAGATGGAGGCCAGCCAGTTGAACCACGAGAGTCTGGGTCACACTTTATTTCTTTTATCCCCTCTGCAGCCAAATGTAGAGGAAAGTCAAGTAAAACCTTTTTTCAGAACAATTAGAGATCATGCGTTTCCACCCTATTTACCACTTCCTCTCTTCGCCAAATGTCTGAGGAAAGAATAAACAAACTCAAGCAGAAACTCGGGTTTTTTAGTACAGACGTGTACATATTTCAAAAGCACAAGCAATTACATCTTCTTTGCATAAGGAATTCTGTCTTAACATGGACAGAATAAAATAGGTTAGAAGGGGATTGTGAGGGTTACTTTGCATTTAGTTCAATATCTACTTGTAAAGAAGTCAATTTGCAGATAATCCAGTTGAATTCCTGGTTTTTGAACCCATTTTCCTAAAACGGATCTGCTTCTTTGTAACTGGGAACTTCCTGGAATGTGGACAATAAACACATAACTTTTATTTTCATGTTAATTACAAACTTGTTTGTCAACCATCTGCACCCATTAGTTTGGAGAGATTCTTCCTTTCTGAATATGCCCCTCCGAGAGTGGCAGTTTAAACCAGGAACTGGCCCGGTGCAGCCCAGGGTCAGAACCTCACAAGAGTATTTCCAGAAAGCTCTAGCCTTTATCCTGGGAACACGGCTAACTACAATAGGCCTTTCCTTCCTGTAAACCTCCCCACCTTTGAGACCCCCACCAACCTCACCAGCTTTCCAGGGTGTGGCCTGGCATCATCAGCAATGCCTGCACCCAAGTTCCACCCCAGACCTTTGGGGGCACAAACCCTGCAGGCGAGCAACTCCCCACATCCGGTTCCTTTACCTTCAGATATTTTTAACCTTTTACAGCCCACGCGTCACCTCACAGAGGTGGGAAAGAGAAAGTGGCCCTGCCTCTGGGAGCCAGCCTGGCCCTCACCGCTAGTGAGTGCACAACACAGTTTAACAGAACCTCCTCCGACCAGTCCTGGGCTTGTCTGAACACAGACAAAGACAGGAACAATTCCAAGCCACAAAAATAGCCGAAATGTTTTCCATCCTAGCTGAAATGACTGGCCTTTGTCTCTGGGCCAGGGAAAGCTTTAGATTCTGTTTACCCCTGTCCCTGTGCTACACTCGCTCATAGAACTGCCCTGGCTTGAGGACAGCATCCCACCAGGCAGAACCCCACGTCTCAATATGACCTAACATGAGCCAAAATCCTCCCCAGAACGTCCTTTCCGGTCACTTCTTGCTGGCGTGTCACGTGGTGCGTGGTCTCCCTGGACACACTGGGTAGCAGCCCCACTTGATCGGGGCAGGCGCGCGCCTGGTGGTCTTGGACATACCGATGCTGGGTTATTGCACACCTGGCTGTTAGTTTCCTTCCCTGAAAAGGTCCTTCCCAGTCCAACCCGAGGCAAGGACAAAACCTGAGATTCTTTAGAAATGTTGACAGAGCCTGATTTTATTGAATCTAAACATACGGCATTGGGCTTGCATTTTGTATACCAGTTATTTAAATTGTATTTTTCTAGTCACCATGAGTGTCTTGCAAATGATCGGCATTCAGTTTTAAAAGAGAAAAACAATTGCTTCTTCATCACCAGTTGTTTAAAAAGCATGGTCCCAAAGGATTCTCTGATACTTTTCTTGTTAAACACTGCTCTCACGTTAATCTTCTTAAAATTCTTAAGTCTCCTTAAAGTTATACCCTTTCTCAATCATCTTTAACATTCCAATCTCCTCTGTTTTCCAGTTGGAAACTAACAGAGCTTGAGCACATCATATGTTAGTAATTATGCAAATTTAAATAAATTCTATACCGAGGAAAGAATTTTTATTTTAGTCTATTTTTAAAATTGTTATTTATTTTTAAGTAAACTCTATACCCAACGTGGGACGCAAACTCACAACCCTGAGATTAAGAGTTGCCTGCTCCATCAATTGAGGCAGCCAGGCACCCTCCCCACCCAGGAAAGAATTTTAGATAAATATTAGCATCCCAATTCCAAAACCTATTCCCCAATGTTTTATGGGTGAATTTTTTTTTTAATTTTTTAAGATGTTTCTTTATTTATTTTTGAGAGACAGAGAGAGACAGCGCGAGCAGGGGAGGGTCAGAGAGAGGGGGAGACACAGAATCTGAAGCAGGCTCCAGGCTCTGAGCTAGCTGTCAGCACAGAGCCCGATGTGGGACTCGAACTCACGAACCGTGAGATCATGACCTGAGCTAAAGTCAGAGGCTCAACCACTGAGCCACCCAGGCGCCTATGGGTGAATTTTTTTAAACATCGAGGAACATATATATCGAATGTTATTTAGATGAGAATGAAGCAGGACCGATTTCCTAATTAATTTTTTAGAGGCCATCGTACCATTCGTATCGATGTAAAAGTGCTGTACCAGACCCTTACTGGATTCGTTCTTCGGTGACATCATCGGCTACTTACTGCGTTGTCAGTGTTCTCGCCATGCAGTGGCCACAGTGGTGCCACCGCCCCTTCTTTCCATTATAAGCATTGTCGTCATTGGCTACAGAAGTAGGTAGACACAGGCAGAGCAGATCAGAACTCCTCACCCCTCTGTGGTCAATGGCGGCTCCAGAGGTGTGCTCGTGGTCCACATAGAATAAATCCAATTTCCCCAGAATTGTTCTAACTATAGATAGCAGGGAGGTAGCGCTTTTTCCTTTGTCGTGAGTCATTAGGACATGGTATAGACTGCCAATAAGCTGCAGCCTCCCCGCCCCAACGCCCTGGTTCCTGGAGAGAGTCTATCTGACATAGGAAACAGGTCAGTCCAGATTGTGGGGCTGCTAGAGGTAGGTACAAGAGCGAGGGAGAGAGTCTCAACACCATAGGATTCCCTGGGGCCAAGTCTCCCCCAGTGCCCGCACCCCCCCTTCCCTGATCTAGAGCTTGGTTTCATTCCCAATTCCCAAATTCCTGTTTTAGTTTAAGGTAGTTTGATTTCCTTTTCTGTCATTTGCCACCCAAAAGCCTTGGCTAGTGCCAATCCTCAGTGAGCAGCCGGTGTGATAGAGGAGTGAGGGCGGGAAAAGGGACAGTGCTGTCACCCTGTGACCACTCTTCCCTGACCTCCCCAAGTTTCACGCGCCTTGTTTGCAAGCTGGAGTTAGAAACAGCCCACTCCTGAGAGTCCCACTACGAGCTTTGGAAGGAGGGGAATACGTCTTACCTCCCTTCTTATGTCCCCAGCACTTCACCAGTTGTCATAGACTGGGCCCTGCATAAATATGTATTGAACGAAACAATGAAAGCTTGGATTGGGAGCATAAATGCCCGAGTGCTAACACTCCTACAACAACGGATGGTGATGGCAAGCGCATGGGAGGTGCTCACCTTTCTCTTTCATGGGAAGACAGAGAAGAATCTCTGTACCTGGATCTCCTCATCACTTGTCCCTACTAGAAACCGATTGATTCCCCCCAGGCACGGTGCCCAGGAAAGGGCTGCTGGGAGAGCCGCTGCTGCAGAGCCCGCGGGAAGGAGGGAGGCCCCAGGCTGCTGGGAGACTCCTGTGACTACCCACCGCCAGGGAGCAGGCAGGGGGCCCCCAGAGGACGAAGGCCAGGAGTGATGACGGGGGAGGGACCGGCTTCCAGAGGGGAAGAGAGGAAGAAAACTAAGAGGACACCGCGATTTCCAGGCCTTTGCTCTTTGCTCTCCCAGGCCCTGGTCCCTGTGCACTCGTGCCCCTTGAGGGCTCTTGAAGGAGAGGAAAAAAGTTTTCCTCCACCCTCTCAGAATCCCTGGCCAGATCTGGGAAGTCCACCGACAAGGACAAATTAACAGGAGCACATGTACAGGTTCATTTAATAGAAAGTTTCCATGACCTGAGAACTTTCATAGGGAGATGACCAGCATTTTTACCATTTGGTGAGACCATTTGGTCTGATGGCCAATGGACAGGGTGGACAAGTGGGACAAGATGAAGGGGATGAGGGGGCGAGCTGGAGGAACCCTAGCCAGGCCTGCCTCTTGGGGTTCTTCTCCCTGGCCTGGCAGTGAGGCTGTCCCTTCCCTCCCCGTATAAGGAGCGCCCCTCTCACTGGAGGGTCTCAGGACCTGCGTCAGGGAGGAGGGTCAGGGGTGTCAGAGAGCCCGCCCACCTCTGCCGTCTTCTCACACTGCTCCCTCATCTCTCAGGATGGTGTGTCCTGAACCCCATCACTTGAAAACCAGAGCTCGGTTTAGCCAATGTCCTCGTAGGGAAAGCCACTCCTTTGACCTTTTTGTATTTTTGGTTTTTTTCACTTACTGTTTAGCCTTTGAAAGTTCCTAACTTCATCAGTTTGTTCAAGTCTTGTTTTCTCAACGCCCCTTTATCCTTAATCCAGCATTTGTACGTGTTTTCACCATGAAAGTCAACCAGGGTATCTAGGCTGTCACACTGCTGGTGACACTGGCTGATAATTCTACTTGACCATTCTCGCGGAATTTCACTGATTGCATTTCAAAAATGTTCCATTTACTTAGGGTTCTCTCTCTTTATTATCACAGAAATTTTTAATGTTTTAGTCTCCCTGGTCTTTCCTCTCATATTTCATCATTAATTGTCTAGGGCTTCCCAGACTTCTTAAAACTTCCAAAGTTTAAAGCAAATACATGCTGAGGAGTATATGCAATTTTTATAAAACAATCAGCAAAGTAGGGGTGCCTGCGTGGCCCAGTCAGTAGAGCGTCTAACTTTAGCACAGGCCATAATCTCATGATTCGTGAATTTGAGCCTCACCTCAGGCTCATTGCGGTCAGCACAGAGCTTGCTTCGGATCTTCCGTCCTCCCTCTCTGCCCCTTCCCCACTTGCTCTATGTCAAAAATAAACATTAAAAATAGTAATGATAAAAAATTTTTTAAATAAAATAATCAGTCAAGCACAGCACTTACGAGCATGAGTTCTGGATGCAAATGTCCTGGCTTCAAATACTCTTTGCCATTTAGCTGTGTGCCCTGTGTTGTGGGCTTCCTCATGGACAAAGACAGATGATAATACTCGTACGCTCCTTGTTGGAGACAGAGTTAGTTAACATATGTAACGTTCTTAAAACATGGCCTGCCGCTAATAACACTGACCACTTGCTGAGCCAGACACAACATAGGGCTTTTCTATGAATTATCTCATTTCTTCTTTCTAACGTCACTTTGACAGAGGTACTCTTATTATCCTCTGATCCCGGCTGAAGAAATGGAAGTTCTGAGTAACTAAGGGGCTGCCTGATCCCTGCAGATGAGGGAAGGACAAATGGAGAATCAGGCTTTGGACGGCACAGCGAGTGTGTTTAATGGGGCAGAGGCAAAGCCTCGCATCTCTGGGGCCAGCGTGTGCTTGTGTCCCCTGAATTCATGGGTATGGTTCCACATTGTCATTGACTCTGGCAGTCGGATGGGACATAAGACACTCCTTTGTGAAGTAAGTCGTCCTGAGGTGCCTGCAAGGCTCGGTCAGTTCAATGTCTGACTCATGATTTCTCAGCTCAGGTCATGATCTCATGGTTCTTGAGTTTGAGCCCCGCATTGGGCTATGTGCTAATAGCACAGAGCCTGCTTGGGATTCTCTCTCTCTCTCCCTCTCTTCCCCTCCCCTCCTGGTTCTCTCTCAAAATAAATAAATGAACTAAAAAAAATAAGCTGTTTCCAAAACATACATATATGTGTATATATATGTATGTCATACACAACCTCCTTGAGAGCTCACCTCACCAGCCCCTGAGTTCCGGTCACCCAGCAAGGCCAGCAGTCATTAACAAGAGTGAGGAAGACCAGGAGACCCTCAAGCAACTCTGATTCCGAGATGTTATCTCTGAGACTGGGAGACTTATGTGTCGTAGCTAGCTGAGCACCTAAGTCTTCCCTTATGCCAGCCCATGGGGGACCTCATGTTCCACAAGGAAGGGAACTTGATGTCCTCACCTTCGTGTCCCCAGCACCGGACACTGTCCTGATGCAGGGTAGGTGGGCAATACCGGTCTTTGGAAGGTTGTAATGGACGAATGAAGGAATCGTTGAGTCACGGATCTTGCTGTGGCTGTGACTGTTTCCGGGACAGGATGGTTCAGATGTGGCATCTTCCTCCTGAGGTCACAGACAGGTGACCTCTGTTCACCTCAAACTCAATATAAACCAGTATGAGATGTAGCTGATAAAAAATTATGCTATACCTTGAGATTGAGTTAACAGGAGTATGATGCTCAAAAGGGAGAAAGTTAATAGAACACTCTTCCCTGTAATGGTCACTTCCAAATATGCCACATGCCCTCCATGGTCACTTCACAGGGGAGTGATCTTTCTTTCCCAGATAGACCCTCTCCCCTTTGTTCTGTCTCTCTTTTCTTCTACTGGCTTGGAGCTCTGTTTGGTCCTCTCTTTCTATCTCCTGTAGGTATAAGGCTATGTTGTTTACTTGAGATTTTTCTTATTTCATGAAGCAGTCCTGTATTATTATAAACTTCCCTCCGAGAACCCCCTTTGCTGCATTTCACAGATATTGGACTGTTGTCTTTTCATTTTCATTTGTTTACATGTATTCTTTAATTTCTTAATTGATTTCTTGGTTGACTGATTCATTCTTTAGTAGCATGCTATTTACTCTGCATTTATTTGTGGATTACCAGATTTTTCTTGTGGTTGACTTCAGATTTTATAGCATTGAAGTCAAAAAGGGGTACGTGGTCTGCCTTCAATCTTTTTGAATTACTGAGACTTGTTTTGTAGCCTAAAATGCAATCTCTTCTGGAGAATGTCCCGTGTGCATTTGGAGAAAATGTGTACTCCATTGTGTGGGGGTGGGAATGTTCTGAGTATATCTGTTAGGTTCATCTGGTCCAGTGTGCCACTCAAACCACTATTTCCTTGCTGATTTTCGGTCTGGTTGATGTATCTATTGATGTAAGTGAGGCACGAAAGTCTACTCCTATTATTGTATTATTGTCAATTTCTTCCTTTGTGTCTGTTAATATTTGCTTTATATACTTAGATGCTTTCATGTTGGGTGCATAGATATTTACACTTGTCACATCCTCTTGTTGGACCGTTCCCTTTATCATCATGTAGTGACTTTCATTGTCCCATTTAAAGTCTTTGTTTTAAAGTCTATTTTGACTAACATAAGTATTGCTAACCCAGCTTTAAAAAAATTTATAATATGACCTCAGGATTGAATTAACAGGAGTATGGTGCTCAAAAGAAGGAAAGTTGATAGAAGATTCTTCACTGCTGAGGCCACTTCCCAGACATTCCAAATGCGATGCTCAGTTCAGAGGGAAATGTCTTTCTTTCCCAGATAGAGCCTTACCTTTTTGTTCTGTCTCTTCCACTCACAAAAATCCTTCCCATCCTGCCTTCCATCTCTCCGTTGTCCTCCTTGGAATTCTCTCTTGTTCCACAATACCAGTCCCACACCACCAACTTATTTCTATTTCCCCCAAACATCATAACCCTGTTATGATGTTATGGTGCTTATCTCTTCTACCTGATTTTTTCATTATTTATTGCATGTCTTATTTGTCAAAAGAACATAGACTGCAAAGCACTGATCAAAGGCAAGTGACTTGTAATATTTTTGTCATACTTGCTCCCATGTGCATTTCATAGGATTCGATTATGATCTTCTAAAGGCCAGTGACAGACCTTTGTCATTTCATTTCTTTCTTTTTAAATTACACACCACACCAAGCTAGTTGTTCTGGGAAAACAACAGAAGTTCCCTGTCTCAGCGTTGAGTCAGACATCTACAAGCCCCGGCAAGAGAAAGTGGGTTCACTGGCAGGAGCAAGCGCACGCATTCGCCCCGAGCCAGGAGCTGGGTTTTGAAACCTCTCTTAGTATGTAGATCTAGAGACATATTTCCATGTACATAATGCAAATATGAGTTAAGCAACTAAGGATGTAAACAAGTAGTTCCCAGAAGGTGATACACAAATGCCATCTCAGTTAATAAGAAGGCAAATGCAAATAAATAAAACGAGACGCCATCCCTTGCCTGTCATGTTGGCAGAAGACAAAGAGGTAACTTTCCATTTCAGCAAGAGTGGGAATGTAGAATTTAAAGTGCACTTCACAATACTGATCAGAATTTTTAAACCACATATGCCCTAACTGAATAATTTCATTGCTAAGAATACGCTCCTCAAAATCACTTTTTCCATGTTGCCAGGATATTGGCTGAAGGATGCCCACAGTGCATAAATTTAAATTAGGAGAAATCAGAGATAACCTAAGTATCTGTCAAAATGATTAATTTTAAATAAACCACACCCGTGCTGGGATGCCATGTGCTTATCACAGAGAAGGAAGCATATCTCTTTGTGTAGCTATGGAAACATCACAAGATATTGTCCAGCTAAAAAAGCAGGTTGTGAAACAGTAACTAGTGTAATTCTTTTTTTGTGGGGAAAAAAGAATTTTTCACACATGTTTCCATGTTCATATAATCGCACATACAAATCTCTGCATAACTATCTGTACAAAAACCAACATACAAACAAAAACAGAGTCCGAAAAGAACAACACCTAACACCTGTGGTTACCCCACAGGGGGTCAAACAGGAAGGACTTTTTACAGACTTCTGTGTATTGTTTCAATTGTCTTTGAACTTTCATGTGATACTTCTGACTCCTTTTGAAATAGAAAATAAACCCAGGAAAAGTAGAGGCTTTTAAAGGTTGTTATAAAATGAATATTAGAGGAAGTAGTGATCACACTTCAGAGACTTCATGCATGAATAATCTTTTTATTTTAAGGATTCTTTAGAACTCTATGCTCACACAATTATTCACATATATTTGTGTCAGTTACAGAAAACTGAAACCCTGTGTGGTCACCCAGAACAGTAGTAGATGAGGTGAAAGGAACTAAATTAAGAAAGAGAAATTTCTCTGACACTTTGCTTTTAAAACATTGACAACCCAAGCATAAGGCTCTCAGAAACCATTCACCTGAACATTGGTTGATGTGAGGAGCCCTGAGTCCAAATGCCACAGGACAGGCATGTCACCAAGCAAGAGACCTCAATGAGGCCAGCTGAGAGTAAGGAAGGACCGAGGGCTATTTGGAGTAAATGCTGTCTCCATCTAGTTGCGACAGTGGACCGGTCATTACTGCATCTTTAAATATTTCAGGAGGAATCAGACATGATAATTTTTCATTGCAATACCCCCAGGTTTTACATTTCAGCAACTAATTATTTAAAATCTTAAGTGCCATGTTGGTAAACGGCACACAAACGCCTCTCCCCGCTGGGCCTGCCCAGCAGTCTCCCACTTGCTGTACTTGGGCCTCACGATCCTCATGGAGTAGTTCCAACACATCCTTTGTGACCCATGTAGACTCCCTCTTCTTTTATGAGCCCTTCAGCTGTGGTGTTCTAGAACATCAGAGCTCAAAGATAGTTTAGAAATATCTCATTTTTTATTGTAATAAAATATGTATAACATAAGACAGTTTATGTGTACCACGCAGCGGCATTAACTGCTTTCACAGTGTTGTACAGCCTCCACTACTGGCCATTTCCAAACATGTTCCGCTGCTCCAACGGTAACTCTGTACTCATTGAACAGTAACTGCTACTCCTCCATCCGCTGGTAACCTCCCGCCTGTCTTCCGTCTGGGTGCACTTGCCTCAGCTAGGTACCTCAACTCACTGGAATCACTGGCATATTTCACCTAGCATGTTTCCAGAGTCCATCCGTGTTTCAGAACTTCGTTTTCTTTTCTGGCTGAAAAATATGCCATAGTGTTGTGTATTGGGATTGTTTTTTGAAGTAGGCTCCACGCCCAACCCAAGATCAAGAGTGCGTGCTCTACCAACTGAGCCAGCCAGGTGCCCCGTCTATTATAAGAAACACATACTGGTCTTCATTTCCCTTTCCACAACATAGCATCTAAAACTCTCGAAACTTCTGAAGTCTGAGAAAGTTCAGGGTGTCTTTTGTTAGGTTAATGAGGTGACTTTTAGAAAGCCCCTCAGTCGCTAGAGCAAGTTCCAGCAAGAACCAGGAACCGGCTAGGTGATTCCAGGAACAGGAAGCCTGGAGTCCCAGCTCCTGATCTCCAGGGAGGAGAGGGGGCTGCAGGTAAAAATGAGGCCACGGGCAGTGATTACATCAATCATACCTATGTAAGGAAACCTCCACAAACACCTAGAAGACAGGGTTTAGAGAGCTTCCTGGTTGGTAAACACTGTGGAGCTGGGGGACAGTGGTGCCCTGGAGCTGGCAAAGCCCCGTGCCCTGCCCCATTCCTTGCTCACGTATCTATTCTCTCTGGCTGTTCCTGAGTTCTTCCTTTTATACTAAGCCAGTGCTCCAGTGACCAAAGAGGTTTCCTGAGTTCAGTGAGCCACTCTGTCAAGTTAGTCAAACCCAAGGACAGGCCCTGGAAACCTCTGATGTATAGCCAGTTAGTCAGAAGCAAACCGACCACCTAGGTGACTGGCAGCGGCCCCCGAAATGTGTGTGTGTGTTGGGGGTGGGGAAACTGAGCCCTTCCCCTATGCCATCTGATGCCCTCTCCGGGGAGTGATGTCAGAAGTGAATTAAATTGTGGCGCACACAGCTGGTGCCTGAGCATTGCTTGTTGGTGTCAGGAGTTGAGTGTCGGACATTTTCCGTGTGGATACCACTGTTGGTTTATCTGTCCCTTTGCTGAGGGACACTTTTCAATGCTGTGAAAAATGCTGTGAATGTTGGCTTTAAAATATCTGAGTCCATTTTTCATTCCTTTGAGCATATACTGGGGAGTAAAATTGTTGGGTAATAGGACAGTTCTGTATTTGACTCTTTGAGAAACTGCCAACCTGTTTCCCACACCATCCACACCATTTTGCATTCCGACCAGCAATGCATGTAAATCCCTTATTTTTACGATGAAGAAATCGAGGGTAAATCTGGTTAGATTACCCAGCAAATCAGCTGCAGGGCTGAGATCGGAAACAAATACTCTGAGTCACAATACAGCCCTCTTTCCAAGGTTATCTCCACTGAGATGCAAGTCATATGACATGGCAGCAATGTCTGCACAAAGGCTGGACCATTGGAAAGAGACTCCTTAATACATTTGGAAGAAAGAATTTGAATACATTCTGGATTTCGCTCTTGATCATACAGAGAATTTTATTCTTTTCCTCCTCAGATCTAAGCTCTAAGAGAAGGTTAAATCAGGATTATCTTTCACCTAGTGCCAACTGTAGAATAGTCATAGACACATTTTTTAAAACATTATTCACTTACAGTTCTAAAAGAAAGACTTAAAAATATAACATTAAATGCAAAAATTTTAATTTTAGAAAAATTGGCAAAGTAACAAAAGTGGAAAGGAAAAAAAAGATTACCTAGAGAACTATCAGAAAAATAACCGTTCACCCCTGAGTACTTTCTCCCCCATGCTTTTTTTTCCCTTCCTCCTAAGAAGCATGTTTTCTGTTTGATACATATGGTGGAATTGTAGAATCTTCAAGTTTAAGGAAATTATTACAATTTGGGGGCACCAAGCTTAAAAAATAGAACAGGAAAAAATAGCTATTCACACCCAACAAACCACAGGTGAGACTTCCTACCAACTCAGCAGCCCTCAGAGTCTTAGGACATCCCTTTTGGTGGTATGTTATTTCTTACATGTCATATGGAAAACTCTGATTTATCCAAATATAAGAGCCTCAAGAGTTTGGCCACAGCTTATAATATTCTGTTCCTTCCTCCATGCTGCCATTACAGTAGGTGCTCCACAAAGAACTTGTGGCTGATTTCTACTAACTTCACATCACCTTCGAGGTTAATACTCCCCTGAGTCTCAGATCAGGGGTAACCATTCCATGTGAGAAATTAGTTCAGTAATCGCAGGCCATTTAAATGCCATCCAAATCTTTACCTAACTTGAAGAATACCGAAGGGAATCCAACACGGAACCGTAATAGCGTTTCATCTGCTTGGCGTTTCCAGCCCACAGGTGACTCGAAGCCCCAGTCTTAAAATCATCGCCAAAAACTCCCTCTAAACTTCGTCCCTGTGGTTCTTGGTTTTGCTTTTATTTCTCCCTCCTTGGATTTCTATTGCTTCTTCCTTCCGGCCAATAAATTATAGCCCTTTGCGTCATCGTGGCATCCATTCTTGCTTCTTGGGCTTAGCCCCTCTCTCCTGGGTCACTGATTCTGCATAACGAAGGCTCAGGATGGGGCCGGCACACTCAGCCTCTCTCCTGGAAGGAGACGTGGGAGTTAGGACTGAGAAGGGCTGAGAGAAATCACAAATGCCTATAATGTATCACCTTACTTTTATTACATGATGAAATTCTCATATCTTATGTTATTTATTTGGGATGGGCTACATGAAAAGTCTTTGGAAAAATTGTGTGGCCACTTGTAAAGGTAACATGATGAATTTTCTTTGAGGAAGGCGGCCTCTGCCTATCTACCGTCCCCTCTTTAGGATGTCACCTTGAGGTAAAAGTGGTCTGAACTTGTGATCTCACAAAGCAAAGTCTTGGGGCTCCTGACCCTTGAAGGGTACACTTACTCTGAATCAGCTCACAGTCTCTGTCGGGTATGATGAGACCATCACAGGGTATGTACTCTGGTCTCTCCTGCCTCTCTTCTACTTTCTGTATAAATTTATGTGAAAATTTCTCCAGACTCTGTAGTCATTTGTAGCTTATGCCCATGGTATCACTGATAATTCTTACCCTATTCAAATCACGTTCTCTTCCTTTTCTATGTTGGTACCAAGGAGGCTTTTGTTGGAATCTTTGTTTTGCTTCCCCAGCATTGCAATGATCGTCCAAAAACCAGTTTCATCTCTTCAGCTATAGTTCTTACTTCCTGTCTGCTATCAGTGCAGGTGATACCCAAAGTGCACTTCTCCTGGTGAAAGCGGACTTTGGTAATGCCCAGTTCTGCCCAGACAAAGCTCCACCCACCACAGAGACACCAACATATGATTATCGAAACTTGGTTCCACCATGTCTCACTCTGCCCGCATTCGGAGGGAGACTGCCTTGAGGGACTCAGAGATGACGGAAGGGCGTTGAGACCGAGTTCCAAGAGTGTGTGTGACCATTCCAGCGTATGGGATGTGGAACTAATGCCCACTCAGTTGCTCAAGCCACAAACCTAGGGGTCAGCCTTAATGTGTCTTTCCATCAACCACCACATTCAACCGACTCCACACCCAGTCCACATCCCAGACCCGTTTGTGGTTCCCATTGTCACCACTTTTGTGTAAGTAAGTTCAAGACATCACACAGTAGCCTCTTGACAGGATTCCCCATTTCTACTCTCATTCCTCTAGAGCAGCTGGTGTGGTCTTTTTTATTTTTGTAGTTTTAAATTTTAAAAAATGTTTGTTTATTTTTGAGAGAGCAGGGGAGGAACAGAGAAAGAGGGAGACAGAATCTGAAGCAGGCTCCAGGGCTCGAACTCATGGACAGTGAGATCATGACCTGACCTAAAGTTGGACAGTTAACTAACTGAGCCACTCAGACGCCTCTTGTAGCCTTTTTTAAAAACATAAATCATAACATGTCACTTTGCCAATGCTGGAATGGCTCTCCATCATATTTAAATTAAAACCCACACTTCGCACCTGAGAAACCCCAGCCCTCATCTTGTGCTTCTCTGCCCTTACTCACCGAGCTCTGGCCACAGAGACTTCCTCTCCACTCCCCCAACACACCAGGCTTGGTTGAAATGTACTTCCCCTGGTTTTTTCTCAGGACTCCTTTTAGGGATTTGGCCTGACCATTACCTTCTTAGAGAAGTCTCCCCTGACTACCTGTCCTAAAGTGACTACCTGCTTGTTCCACATCACACTGCTGTTCCCTCAGCACAACGCCTACTTCTGGTGGGTCCTTGTGTGTGTGCGCGCGTGTGTGGGTGTGTGCACACGCGTCTTCAGTTCAAACTTTCGCAGAGTAGATGAAAGTTAAGCCCCATCCCTCCATTCCCTTGGTGGGAGACAGGAAATACAGAGTAGGGGTCAAGACTGTCAGAACTTCATGGGCGCCTGGGTGGCTCAGCTGGTGAGGCGTCTGACTCTGGGTTTCGGCACAGGTCATGATTTCACGGTTGTGGGCTCCAGCCCCACATTGGGCTCTGCACTGACAGCTCAGGGCCTGCTTGGGACTTTCTCTCTCTCTCTAGGTCTCTCCTTTTCTTAAAATAAATAAGCATTAAATAAAAACTGTAAGAACTTTGTTTCGGGTTTTTTGTTTTTTACTTCCTCATCATAGCTATTTTATCTTTTGTCAATTTCTTCATCATGATTAGCACTGAAACTCTTGCCCTGGAAAGTGCTTATGATCCACACAGCTGTGCCTGGGGACTTGTGACCATGTCCACATGCAGGCTTGAGGAAGGAAGGACACTGAAGAGCAGGTAGGGGACAGCGATGTTAACAAGGAGAGGAAAGTGAGGGGAGTCCTTGTGGCCTCATCCAGAGAAGAGTGGAACCACCCGGGGAGGGGGGGGGGCACAAGTGGCCACCACCGGAGGCCTCTGACCTTGGATCTCCTCTTCCTCTCATCCTCACGACCCGGATATAATCCTCCTCAGATCGCACACCGAACACTCACCACCACCTCCTCTCCCCAGGCCGAGTGTGTGGATTCAGACGCAGCACCCCACTCCCTTCTGGAGAACCCAGAAGGGTTCTAAACTGTCACCTGCCCGGAACTCTCTTCTCTGACCTCCTTGTTTGGAGAGCAAAACCCAGGTGTGCAGGAGTTGATGGCTCTCCGCTGTTGGATCTTCACTTTTACTTGGTTTTTGCTTCTTATATTCTTACTTTTGCTCTTATCTTGATGCAAGAATCCTGCAGAGTACTGAATGTAAAATAGTTACCCAGTAGATCCTTTTGAATTAATTGTACTCTGGGGGAAGAAACGTGAAGGAAAAATGAAAAGCAGGGGGAGGAAGAAGGTGTGAGAGAACAGGCTGCAGAGGCACAGAAGAGGGAGGAGCCCCTGTGAATCAGCTCGCTCTGTGAAGACTCAAGCACGGAGGATAACCACATGCTGTCACTCTGCTATCATGGAAGTTGAGAGGGAGATGGCCACAGACCAACTCACACTCTTGTTCAGTCCTTATACTGCCTTGTCTTGTTAGCTGCTCCCTCACGCTCTCAAAGTCTGGAAAATTCGTGTTTGTTCCTCACGCAAATATTGAATTATCAACACACTGGTTTATACGTAGCTAGAAGGCAGTTACCTGCGCACATCTAACCAGACGAGCATTCCTTTATTACCTCTTTTTCTTTGAATGAATAAAAAATGCCTTTGGGATGTAAGGAATTGCAGTGATAACACTCAAAATCTCTGCGTCTTTTGTACAGATGCAACAAGCAGCATCTGCCATTCCTATCTGGAAACCAATGCACTTTGCAACCACTCACTGGGGGCTGTCATTTTAGGAGGCAGGTAGATCTGTGCTATTTGCTGCTATTTCCCAGCGCCAAGCACCATGCTGGGTATATGACACGTGTTTAGTAAATTTTTGGATATGGACAGATTGACTGACTGAATGGTGGTCCCAATCTCTGCTTCATCCTCAAGTGACCTGAAGTCTAAGACACAGATGTATGGGAAATACAGAATGGAGGGGGGAAAATAAACCACTGAGGGAAAAAAGTATCAGAGTTTGCTCTGTTTATGTCCACCCCAAATTCATTGCACAAATATACATTGGATGCCTTCTGTGTGACAGGAAGTGTGCTGCGCTCACAGATGCGGATATGAAGACACAGACCCTCACTGCAGTGCGTCCTTGTCCAGCATCACATCGTGGCATCCACCACACTCTGTCTCAGTGACTAGACTCTGCCTATGCATCTGTCTTGCCACGAGACTGTCATGTCTGTCAGGACACTGTCCATCACACTGTAAGCACTCAGCATTGACAAATCATCCAGTGGAGTTTATGGCCTTCTGGGGGGTTGGGGGGGAACGCATATGCAACTGTATAGAGCCAGGGCCCTTAGACGGGAGAAGAAAAGCGGAGCCTCGCTGACCTGGCAGAAAAGGAGGACACTGAAGATGCGGGGTAGCTCTCAGGGTTGGTGGACGCTGTAGAGAAACACGACGGAGGCTCAGCCTCCAGGAATCATGCCCCAGACTCTGCAGCATGAGTCCAGGGAGAAGCCGTGCCCCCTGCTGCTCCCCACCAGTGCCATGCTTCCATCAGAACGTTGGCCGTATGTCCCCTGGCCCCCAGGGAGGGGTGTTGCTATGAGGACTGCCAGCAGAGCCACTGCTGCTGCTGCTGGAATCTGCAGAGCGGGTGCTCCACCTCGGCCTGGAGCCTGTGCTCACTCACACCGGGACTGAGGCTTCATGTGCACGAGTTGGACTGGCAGAGCTTCCAGCACATTCTGGAGCCCAGCTGCAAAGGAGGCAGGGGATTTGAGATCGAAATGCAGGCAAGCTATTCAAAAGACGATGAGTGGCCAAAATACGACCAGTGTCCGCTGTGTTACAGCTATACGGGGTAGGAGCAGAAACCTGCATCCAGAGACAGTCTTTGGATCTCACGGAGCCTCCATCTCTGGCGGAGAGACAAACACCAAGCATATACATGAGCATAATGACAGCAGCACTAGATGCTCCAAAGATATGTACAACCGAGGTGGGGTCTCCAAGAAACGCTTTTCTGAGATGAGCAGAGAGCTAAATGACACGAGGGGGCGGCAAGCAGTAGGGCTCTGGGATGGGAACCGATTTGGCATTTCTAAAACAAAAGGAGGCAGGCTGAGCAGGTGAAGGGGGAGAGGGCAGGGAGTGGGGCTGGAAGAGCAGCCAAGGACCATGCTGCGTAGGGCTGTGATGTAAGGCTCTGGAAAGTGGCAGGCAGGGGAATAGCATCAGCTGACTTAGAAGGACCACTCTGGCTGCTGTGGGAAGCGGGTGGAAGTAAGGTGACAACCTGATCAAAGTATGAGCAGGGAGATCCAAGCCCCAAAACCTTCCTGACTGTCTGGGGAGAAGAGATAGGAAGAGAATCTCGAGAGGTGACTGAAAACTGACCAGGAGAGGAGTTAGAAGGCATCCTGGTGAAAGGAAGAGCAAGAGCAAACACGCACAGCACAGAAGGCCCTGGAATGTTTGGAGAACTTTGAGGAGTCCGGGGAGATTCCAGAGAGGGATCCAGACATGAGGCTGGGAAGGTCAGGGACAGCTAGATGGCCAAGGGGCTCCTGTGCTGTTGTTTTAACTTTTCACCTCACCAGGGTTGAATGGTGCAGTGGTGGGGGCAGAACTAGATCTCCCTGGGGATGGCAGACCTCCCCTAGGACTTTGCAGGACAGGAAAGACACAGTCCCTTGCCCTTCCTCAGCCCCCTCACACTAGAGGAAACTGTGGGCCCACCCACAGTTCTGTGCCATTACTACCAAAGCCAAGCTGGTGGTGCAGAAATCAGAGAACGGAGAAGATCTGAGGCCATCCAGGTCAGGGCCAATTCCAGGAGAAACTGTCAAGTTCACATTTCCACCCCAGATTTCCAGGGACAAGTACACTGAGCCTGAAAGGAAGATTCAGATGTAGGGTGGTCAAGAGAACAGAGGGGGGCATTTCAGAAAGAGAAAATGATGTGTGCCAATGCCAAGGAACCGGAAAGTTCCCATGTCCATGGACGGCCAAACCAAGGCTAGAAAGACAGGCTAAACCTGGTTTGTGAAATGTTTGGTCAATAGGCTAAGCAGTCACCAGAGTAATTTATTTCTACACCAGACTCCCCAGTGAAATAACTGAAAGCTACATGTGCACAGCTTGCTCCACGGCCGAGGCCAGGGAGTGTTTGCCAGGATAGGTTGCACTATTCAAGCTCTGTGATCAGTCATGTCTATACTGATAGACTTAGCTGAGATCACAAAGCAGTATCCCTCCTAACATAGTTTTGGGAATTTGACATTTAAAGGCAATGATGTGGCCTTTATGAATGAAATCAGGTATCTCAGATCTGCAGCGTGTAGAGCATGATAGGTTGGGGATTTACGAGTATTTTAAGTGTCCTGGATCCTGCTGTCTTCCATCTCAGCTGAGGGGCCCCACTCAATTTTTGCCGTTGTCCTACACCAGCTACCAGTCCTTACAGGTCCCTTCAGGGTTCTTAGCGAGAACAAAATGCTGACTTTGCAGTTACTGCAAGTCAAGACAAGTGAGTGGAATCCACTGAGAGGGCTTAAGAGGGACTTGGCCAAAAACTATTCCGAACAGGCAGCAGCCCCCAGGGAGAGAAGGGATGAGCTGGGCCCGGGTGGCTCCACTCGCTGGCTCTTGGGCACCCCCCAGCACCCCGCCCTCTGCACTTCGCCCTTCAGGCACAGAGCTGCTGGGCACAGGCAGCAGAGGATGAGGCAGCGTGGGGTACAAGTCCTCCATGGAAAGTGCATCGTTCCTATAGAACCGAAATTGTGTCGGGGAGGAGGGACCTAGTATATAAATGGTTTCTGTCCTAAAAGCAAGTTCCTCCTGGGATTTCTTAGAATACGTACTGATGCGGGTCTTTCCCGAGAGCCGAGGGGCGTAAAGAGGGGTGCACCTGTCCAGAGATCGTGGCTGCTTTATGCGTGGAATTAAACTAGGAGTTTGTAGCGCCTCCCAGCCCAGCTGAAGCTGGGTCCCCCGGAGGGAAAGCCCAGCGGGCCACGACCCCTGCGGGAGGCCCCCGCGTTGCTCTGCCAGCCTACAGCTTCCCCGAAGCCGCTGGGCCACGCGCGCCGGGCCCCACCGACTACCACCCAACACCTTCTTCCGGGTCCGGGAAGCCCAGGGCCCGCTCCGGTCCCCGTCAACAACACTGCCACTTCCGAGAAGACAGGAAACCGCTGGAGCGTCCGGGGCTCGCCCGCGAAGTCAGGGGGGCCTGGCGCCTCCCCGTCAGTGCATCCGGACCCCGCCCCCCTCCGGGCCCCGCCCCAGCATAGCTCCGCGCCCGACTCGGCCTCAGCAGGCGCCTCCGCCAAGTCCCGCCCCCGCACTCTACATTGCCTCGCCGGCCCCGCTCCAGTCGCCGGCCAGGCCCCGCCCGGCACCGCCCAGCCCCGCCCAGCTCGGCCCGCGGTCCCAGCCAAGTCCCGGCTCTACGCGCCCGTCCCGCCCCCCTTGCCCCGCCCCGCCCCGAGCTCCAGCCCCGTTCCCGCGCGCCAGCCCCGCCCCGCCCCTCCTTCGGGCCCCGCCCCGCCCCGCGCTCCATCCCGGCTCCCGCGCCCTATTTGGGCATCTGGGGGGAAGGCGGCGGGAGGCGGCGCGGAGCCGGCGTCCGTGCGCAGCGGGGTGGCTGTGTGGCGCGGCTGACGCTCGGTCGAGAGCTGCGGGGCCGGCGCATCCCGCCCTCGGAACAATGGGAGTGGGCGCGCGCGGCGGCTGGGCCGCGCTGGTCCTGTGCGCGCTGCTGGTGCTAGCGCTGTTGAAGGCCGCCGTGGACACCGCGGGCCTGGAAGGTAGGTGGCGGCGTGGGCCCCCCGGGAAAGTTGTGCGCGCGTGGGCCACCCTGGACGCGGCCGGACGGGGCCCGGGAAACAGGCTCGGGCCGGCAGCCGTCGCAGGCCCGGAGGGGCGCATAACCTGTTGAGTGATCCAGGGGCGGGCGGAGGGCGCGGGCTCGCGGTTTCCTGTCCCCCTCCCGCGCCCCGAAGTTGGTGTGTCCTAGTGGGTAAGTGCCTCCGGCCCCCAGTCCTGGAAGCTGGGTCGGGTTCCTGCGCACACGTGCCCGCCGGGTAAGGGGAGCCCTTCAGCGCGGGGCTGCGCGGCCGCGGACTGAGGTCCCAGACACGAGGGGGCACGTGGGGGACGCGCGCTGCTCCCCGGGCGCCCCAGCGGACGCGCCCCCGCCCCGCGCGGTGGGCACCTGCCCCGGCGCGCACCTGCCGCGCAGCCCTCGGGCCGCCGTCAGGTGTGCGTGCCCCCGGCGCAGGGGTTTCGTGGTTCTGGGCGCGGGGCGTGGGTGTACTTCTGGGGAAGGGCCGGGAGGCCGGGGTTCGCCACATACTTTCCGTTTTCCCTTTGTCAGCCACTGCCCCAGTCGGGTCACCGGGCGGTGGTCGGTAAACTAGGGTGAGTTCTTTTAAGTGACCCAACTCCTCCGTAGTTTTAAATTCTGTCCAGCTGCTGTATGTTTACCAGAAGATAAAGGCTGCAGTTCAGGCACAACACCTGCTTTGGCTAGAATAATCTGAATGAAATTAAGACAATAAGGCTTTTTGTTTGTTGGGCTGATTGTTTTGTTTGCTGTGCTAAGTTGTGCATGCCCCGAGCCGGCTTTGCAGACCCGATTTGGACATCATTTAAGGAAACAATGATCAGCAAATCATGTCCATCATATTTTCAATAGTACGAGATGTTTCGCTGTAAAGTGAACAATCTGGAATGAAACAGTATATTTTGGTGCTAATTTTATACCAATATTTATAAGGGCAGGTCTCCACTTTTTTTTTATTTTGTGAAGGTAAACTTTATTATTTCTCTGATGGATTTCTGATTAGAGAAACTGAGTGCCCTTGATTTATCTTTTTTTGGGTTTTTTTTGCTCTAATAACAGATTGCCTTATTTTAATACTCACTATTGCACTGTTCTGTTTATTACTTGGAAATCTTGGAATGAATCTCTATTGCAAGAGGGCCTTCATTTCATGAACTAGTTCAGCGAATAGGAGCTGGAATCTGTGTACAGACTCTAATGTCACCGTGAAATTAGAGTAAAAGAAAGCTCTGTAGAGAACTTCTCAAAACAAGGAAATGTTTCCTGGCCTCCCGATATAGTGTGTAATGTGTATAAAGTATCCTTGCGAAGTACAGTAATTTTTAACAATCGCCCTAGAGCTTTTACAGTATTGCTAGTTGGCAGTTTCCTATGTACCTCCCATTATGCTAATCAAGGTACACACCTCATCCTGATGGAGCCTCTCAGTATTATTCCCAATTTATAGATGGAAAAAACTGAGGCTTAGACATCACTTAATGTACTCGAAGTAACACAGCTCCTACATGTTTGATTTTAGAGATTAAAATCCAAACTCTTCATTAACCATTTTGCCATTAAGTCACTTCAGGAGGTGTTGACCGTTCTAGTAGATAATGCTTCAGTCTCCAGTGTGCTCTTACCTGGAATATTGCAGAAGATCAAAACACTGAAATTCTCTTGTTGAAAATATCCTTCAGTCTGCTGTGCACTTTCATAAGTATCTTGAGTTGGAGGTGTGGGGGAGGCTGTGGGCGTGTTAGGGAACAGCAAGCAGGAAGGATAGATCGGGGCGGCGTGGTGTTAAGATCCTGAGGGGGGCAGGGTCCATCAGGACCCTTGGTGGTAAGTCACAGAAACCCACCTCACACAGCCTTAGTGCAAAGAAGGGACCTTGAGTCTTGGGTAGATAAGTCTGAGAATTAAGATGGCTTCAGAAATGCAGGATGCAAAAGTTCACACAGGTTGCCCAGAGCTGGCCATTCAGATTACATCTGTCCGCTTTCAGGCTGGCCATAGTTCAAGTGTTCTCAGCCTGGGTGGGGACGAGGGTGGGGGTCAGGGAGGGATGCCTAATAATAGGGACTTTCTGAGGTGAGTCCCAGCACCAAACACCACCTCCTGGGCAGCCAGGTAGGAGATTAAATTAATCCTTAATGAGTCTGCACCCCTTGATTAATGTAACTTTCTTTTCTTCCAGTCAGCATATTATTGTATGTTAATACTTGGTCTCTCAGTCACACAAAGCAGCAGCCTCTTTGTAGCTAGATGCTCAAAGTATCTTTGTTTCCTAGGATACAAAACCTGTCTACCCATGGTACCTGCTTCATAAGTAATTGACTGCAAAAAGGAGAAAGGCCTTCAAGCTACAAAGATCATCTGCTTTTGTCTTCCTTTTAAAGCAAAAAAGGTTGCCAGGAAATGATGCCTCATAAGAGAGACGGTGGCAGGGACACAGACACTGAGGCTCAGCAGTAGCCCAGGAGAGAGACAGTAGCTCTAGCTCGTTGGTAGTGTAGAGAAGTGCCTGGCTTGCTTCTCTGTTTGGGGGTGGAACCGAAATCCCTTGCTAGTGGAGGACTAGGGTGAGGTAGTGGGGAAGAGGAGAGGTCCAAGCCTGACCTCTGGTTTGGGGCTTGAACAATGGGAAACCCAACAACCGACCAGCCCAGGAGAGAAGCAGGTTTAGAGCCGAAAATCAAAAGCTCGTTTCCGGCGCTCCCACCCAGGGGCTTTCCAGCCCAACAGCCGGGTCCACATCCACGCTCTGCCGCTTTCTAGCCAGGTGGCCTTCTCTGGGCCTCCTTACTGTCCCTGCACGATGGTATTCCTTCTTGGACCCAATGGCAGGGCTAGGGAAGCCAGTGCCAGTCACCTGCTCCCCCGCAGGCTGGTGTGCAGAAGGCTTGTCACAATATCGGCCACTATTCGATACCAGCTACCGGAGACGTGAGCACAGTACAGTCAGGCCAGCATGCAAAGCTGAGACACTGCCTCATTTTCAGCAGGAGTTACTCACTCGTGAATCAAAACACCCACCTTCCAGGCTGCTCTCAGCTGGCATCAGTAAAGGATGGTCACCTGGCCTTGATCTTCATGTTTTTCTTCACCCCACACCCTTTTGTGATCAGTGGAATGGTTCCCATTAAGAGGAACGTGCACACACAGTAACTACAGATCCTTCAACATTGTTATTGTGTACCTTGTACTGTGAGGGTGTTTTGCTCAGGGACTGCTATCTTAGTGGATAATTGCTCTCTTCCTATGTGCTATATGTATTTTATACCCTGTGATACAAAGACCCAGGTTGAATAGACCACTCTGAAAAGCTGTTTAACTGGGGCATGGAATTCTTCTAAACTTTCTCCATATCTTAAGGTACTAGTTAAAAATGGAAAGAATCGTACTTCTACAAGAAGGCTTGCAATTAAAAGTGAAAATCCTAAGGGACTAATATCCAAAATACTTAAAGAACTTACGTAAACTCAACACCAAAAAAATAGAATTAAAAAATGGGCAGAAGACCTGAATATATATTTTCCAAAGAAGACATCCAAATGGCTAAGAGATACACGAAAAGATACTCAATGTCATTCATCAGGGAAATGCAAATCAAAACCACAAGGAAATACCACCTCACACCTGTCAGAATGGCTAGAAAAAGGGCAGAACAAAAAACTAACCAAAAAAACCCTCACCCTCAAAAACAGGTGTTGGCAAGGATGTGGAGAAAAATGGAACCCTCATGCACGGTTGATTGGCGTGCATACTGGTGCAGCTACTGTGGAAAACAGTATGGAGGTTCCTCAAAAAGTTATAAATAGAACTATCCTGGGACCCAGCAGTTTTACCTCTGAATGTCTGTTGGAAGAAAATAACACTTATTTGAAAAGATGCATGTACCCCTATGTTTACTGCAGCATTATTTACAGTAGCCCAAAAACAGAAGCAGCTCAAGTGTCCCTCAGCAGGTGACAGACAGAGAAGATGTGCATGTGTGTACGTGTGTATGCGGGTTGTGTGTGTGTGTGTGTGTGTGTGTGTGTGTGTGTGTGAGAGAGAGAGATAGAATATTCCTCAGCCATAAAAAAGAGTGAAGTCTTGCCTTTTGCAACCACATAGATGGAGCTAGAGAGTATAACGTTAAGTGAAATAACTCGGAAAGACAAATACCTTATGATTTCACTTATGTGTGGATTTTAGGAAACAAATGAACGAAGCAAAAAAGACAAGCTCTAAAATCTAGAGCACAGACTGCTGTTCACCAGAGGTGAGATGGGGAGAAAATGAGAAGCCCACCCACTTAATCTCTCTGCTGTCCGAAGTTGGGGTCTTGGAGGTGTGAGACCCCCCCCCCCCAGGCGGTCCGCTCCACCAAGCACAGCAGTCAGTAGCAGAAATTGGTTTCCGGCTCGCCCCTCACTGTGTCCACATGCAGATGGGTGAACTTGGCGGTAGCTGTAGCCAGTACTGTGTGAGTGTTTGTTACACAAGCTGAATGTTTTCCATCTGAAGAGATCAGTGACATGGCCCCAGATTTACTGACACCGTCAAGGTAGGTTTCAGAGCAACAGAAAAGTGGACCTTGTGTGGACGTCTGCCTTCCCCCACAGCACCACCCCCTGATACCAGTGGGCTTAGATAAATACTAAGTGTTTTTACATCACAGGATATCTTTTTATTTTTATAGGATCTCCAGACACAAAGAAGCTGGTGTCTCCAGGGAACGACAGTGGTAACTCAACAGGTGAGTTTGGAAAGGGTGGAGAGCCTGGATTTCCATCGGTCTCGGGTACAGAAAGTAGTATGAGCAGGTGAGCACGTGGAGGGGGACAGTGACCCGTTTGAGCCGCGAGTCCCTGATTCATAGAGCCCCGCAGCCTCCCTCCAGACCTGCCCTTAGATGATAGTTCCCAGTCCAGCAAGGACATGAAGGAACTCTGAGACTTTGAGTCTTCCTGGAACTCGTACTGAGCTTCGAAGCCCCTGTCTAGGCGTGAATCTTGGTGTTGTGCTGGGGATGAGAAGTCTGAACACTTCAGTCTGCCGGAGTCCCCGACGGAATGAGCTGCTCCAGGCCCGTCCGCTGTGGCCAACTCAGGGGGGGACTCTGCTTATATTTCCACTGCTGGCCAGGTTGCAACCCACCACCTTGCTTCCTCTTGAAACAGTGGGTGAGGCACTTGCTCGTCATTTCCCTCGGGACACACAGGTGTCTTGGCTGGAACTGTGAGTCTACCAGGCTGCAGGGATCTGGGAACCACGCTGAGGTCACGGGCAGCAGTCATAAACCGTCACAGCGTGTGTCTTGCACTGAGGTCGAAACCAGAACAGGCACACAGATCCTGTCACCAGACCCATGGCCTCTGCTTTCGTTCAGTGAATATTTACAGATGGTCCGAATGTGCGGAGGCGTGCTGAGTGCCCAGGGCACAGGCTTGTCCAAGCCCTGACTTTCTGGAGTTCTCGTGGGTTGTTCTGTGTTTTATTGCATTGTGGAAAAATACACATCACATGAAATTTGAGATGTCAACGATTTTTAAGCGACCGGTTCAGCAACATTATGTATGTTCACATTGTGGGACTTTGTGGAGTGCTGGCCACTGTCAGAGTCTCCAGGCTCTGCACGTTTCCTGTTTCCAGTTACCTCTGTTTATGCTTCTCATGGTCTCTGCCTCCCCGACTGGCTTCTGGCTGAATAGAGTACCCTTTTATTTTAGCTTTAGTAAGTCCATGGGAAGTTCTTCATCTGGGGAAAAAAACTAGATAGACTGCCCCAAATGGAATGATGATTATTGCTGGGCAGTTATATGAGGGTCTTTAAAAAAAAAATACCTTACTAGGTTCTTAGGTGACTTTTCCTGTTGGCCTTTATGGAATCTAATTCAGTACGCTGAATGTCAACTTTGCACAAACCCAGGAGGTAGAGGAAGGGTGGCGGTAACAACCGTGTTAATCGCCAGCATTTTTGGCATGCTTGCTACACGTATGAAACATGTCACATGTTTGCTGATCTAACAGTGCAGATGGGGGTGTGGTTCTGTGTCACACAGGAGGAGACAGGCCCAGAGTGGTTTAGAAACATGCCCAAGGTCCCATGGCACATCCAGGATTGAAACTCACTTCCTAGGATTCAAAGCCTGGGCGCCTTCACCGAATTTCCTGAAGCCGTGGCGTGGTCTCACCTTTAAAGACACTGTTCAGTGAAGAGATACCACCGCTGACCGTTGTGGATGGTTGTTAAGATCCAGCGTCAGGGGGATGATTTCAAACACCCCCTCATCCGGCACAGGGAAATTCACAGGGGAAGAAAGCATGGCCTCAAAAGGGTTTTCTAACCACATTAGGTAATACAGCTGTTATAAAAAATTTGTTCAGTCTGTAACACTTTACATAACTGTTATTTTATTCTTATTACTTCCTCTTTGGATCTTGAAACCCTACATGTTGAATGCTTTTATAGGACGTGATGCTTAATATTTTCTTAGACCCTTCTAATATTGGAAACATTGTTTTTGAACATCACCAATTTACTTGATGCTGTTGGTCTAACATGGGTTATTTGGCATCGATTCCAAAAGGAAAATAACACTTTCTTTAGCAAATTCCTGTATTTTCTAAACTATGGGAAGATATTCTTGGGGGAAAAAAAACCTGCCAGCAATACTGCTTGGGACATGGTGCCTGTCCATTTTATAGGACTTAGCACATTAGATTCAGCAAATCTTTTTTCTCTGTTATGTTTGTTTTTAGTCTCCATCTAAGTTCCTTGAGAGCAGTGTCTGTGACTTCTCCTTCCCAGCACTGTGCCTGGTCCATAGGAGGTAACGCACACACGTTGGTGGAACTGAATTGTGGAACCAGATACATATTTTGTCACTGCTGGTCGATCTCCTCTAAGAACCACTATGTGCGTTCTGCAGACACGACTGGTCCACACTCCAGCGTTCTCCATCACCATAGCTGTTTTGTTGTTGAATGACATCAATACTTGAGGTCAGAGAATCAGAAGTCGAGGTCACTTTGCAATTGTACCGCTCAGTTATATGTAAGGGTTATGTTTTCTATGCCCTCATCATTATTTGATTAGCTATACATTGGATGCTCTTTTCTAGAGGGTCTTAGTTTTAGTGGTTCTACAGAAATTTTTAATTGGAGGGGAAAAGACTAGATATATTACCTAAAATGTAATAATGATTATTGTTGGGCAATTATGAAAGCAGTGTTTATAAGATGTATTTTATCATAGCGTTGGACACATTTTCGGCTTGCAGAGAAAGTAATTCTCCTTATTTTGCACACAGTCAGGGGGCTTCTATTTTAGAGTCTGTGGATGAATTTATTCTTGATGGTGCAAGGATGTCACATGCCCAGGGTACCTGTTACAGAGGAACGCGTTTGGGCAAAGACACAAGGCTGCTGGACATGCTTCAGCATTTCTCATTAGTAACACCTTATCACCGGTGCTTCCCCACAACGGGGATTACCATCCGGGCTGAAGCTCTTTTCTTGGGCATAATCTGCACCGAGTTAGTCTCCCTTCACGTCCGGCGCACACAGACTTGCCTGCGGCATGTGACGCATCCCTGGTCCGGCCCTTCCCACATCTGTAGTTGGCGTGGCTTTGTCCCCAGCCGTGGCATGACTGGAACGATTCCGAGCAGACGGACCTGGCTTGGATGCAGACTTCTGCACGGAGGGCGGCGGAGTTTCCTGAACTGCCCTGAGGAGCTCGCTTGCTCTTCCAGAACTGTGTCCGTTCCTGAGACTTTTCATTGTGTTCAACTCCTGGTTTCAAGGTTGCATTTGAAAATTGATGGTGACTTTGAACATCCTCAGATGCCGTCTTCGGGAGGTGGGGTGGGAAAATCACGCAGTATTGTGTCCACTTGTCTTTAGTGAACAGGTGTTCGTCCCGGCTGCCCACACGCCAGTGGCCGGCTCCGCAAGTCAGCCCCGCTCGCACCAAGGGTATCAGGGACGGGTACAGATGCACGGAGATAAATGAGGAAGATGCTTCCCGGTGGAGATGTAGACAGTGAGCAGGATGGAATGAACATACACAGAAGTGAACCAGGAGACATAGGGAAGCCCCGGAAGGGCTGCTTCGGATTCGGTGCTCAGGGAGGACTCCCCAGAGGTGGTGTCCTCGGAGAGACGTGCCTGTCAGAGCTGGGGCGGGGAGCCAGCCCTGTAGGTCAGGGGAAGGGTGCTCCGGGCAGAGCGAACTGTTGGTGCAGGTGTCCTGGAACAGGACTGAGCCTCTTGTGTGGCAGGGGCA